>JASAND010002592.1:0-74235 GCA_030248195.1 Trissonchulus latispiculum
TTCTCCATTTAGAATCCCTATCTTCAACACAGGGCTAGTTTAGGCCATTTTTTTGCATTCAGATTATGCAAATTAGGTTTTAGAATCTATTTAAGGTGCTGGTATCGCTTTGTGTAAATTTGATCCTGTAGGCTTTAATTCTTTATGAAAGTGGATGAAACTTTCCAAATATACTATTTCGGTGCTCTTTAACATTCTAGGACCAGTCCCGCATTTTTAGGTGCAAAGATAAGAAATTTTTGGTTTTTGCCATTATTCTCTCAGTACATAGTCGAGACACCGGATTGGTTGGTATGGCTGGATAGAGGGCACAGAAATGAACATCTTTGCTTTTACAACTTTTGAGCTATCTCTAGTGGTTAAGTCAGTATAAGCAAAAAACGGTTTTTGGGGTCCAAAAATGGGCGTTTTCGAGAAAATCAGTTTTTTCAAAATTACTGCCAAATCATATGGACAATTTTGGTTTATTTATACTCGATCGATACACAGTCTCATTGCACATTTTATCAGTGCCTATTAGCCGGAGTTTGTTGCTCTAAGCTAGAGATTTGGCAGAAAAACGATTTTGGCAAAACTGCGATTATTTTGTTTTGAACATCGATTTCTCAAAAACTACCCAATCAATTCGCATGATTTTTGGCAGGATGGGAATTCGCACTATTGCGGAGGGACATTTTTCTTGGTTTGAGCTAAAACTTCTCCAGTCGCGAAAAAACTCAATGCAAAGTTGCGAAATTTTGTGTCACCGCACATTTAATGGATTTTCTTGACCGTTAAGACCTGCTGAGCCAAATCCAAAAAAATGTCCCTCGGCCCACATGTCCTTTATAGGACAGCACAAGAAAAAGTTTCGGCCGATTCCACAGTTTTGAGAAATCGATGTTCAAAAATTTTTGGTCTGTATTCTGCCTGTAAGATGTTGGTATGTCAGACAATTTTTGCTATTTTTTGCCAATTTTGCTAGTTTCCTACTCTTATGAGAATCTACATATTATAAGCTTTAAAATGATGTATAAAGCTCTTTCCAACTCGCAAAATTGCGAAAGTTATAGCGTTTCAAAATATACCCACAAAAGCACTGCACAAAAGGATACCAGCACCTTAAGCACCGCAATTGACAGCCTTCACGCAGTATTCGGCTGTCAGCAATCTAAACGGTTGCAGATTTTTGAGCACCAGTGTAGCTTGGGAGCTACACATGGGTGCGTTAAGTCATCAGGCACTAGCTTGCGCTGAGGCTGAACAAAACAAGTTCAGCCATGGCAAGTATAGGCCTTTTTGATCTTTATAGAGATCAGCGAGAAAGAATAGTGGTTGGATATTAAAAGTAGAAGTCAATTGAAATACTAACGTAAACCTTCTACAAAGGAATACTGCCCCTTTTGGGGCCAACTTGTTGTTTCTGTAAAAGATTTTGAGTACACCATTATAGCGAGATTCCGCTGAGATTAAGAATAAAATCATTCCACGAAATGAGCTGACTAGGTTAGAATCTTGCTGTCCAGTTTTTGATGAAAAATGTTTCTGGGAAACTAGCTGATTTAACAGGAAACTAATCAGTCCAGAATGGTTGCTAACATAATTATAGATTGCATAGCGGAAGTTACAGAAATGCTCTCTAGTGGTTGTGTGAAAATATTTGAAAATTTCTATTTTGAGATTATCTCAAATTGGTGATAAACGTTTTCTTGACAAAGGTTCAACGTAAGCTGTCCTTTTGCGTAAGATCCAATGCCGGAGTTACCAAATACTTCAAATTGACAAGTTTAGGTGCCCAATTGCCTCAGTTGAGTTATTGGTTGCATGGTGGGTGTTGGTGTCCCTATTTTTACGGCCTGTCTATTACCTGCTGTATTCAATTCTCGTTTGTCTCGTTCCAGTTATGTAGATTTTTGTATTATTTTTGAATTTTTATCAAACTATTTGGTGCCTAAATTTTCTGATATCATGTATGTTATGTATTCGATTTGTATCTGATTATTTTTGTTGATTCATTTTATTTTGTGCAAAATTAATCCACGTCACCAAACAGTTTAATGATTTTCAGGTAGTATGTCAAGGAACTCGGATGAGTTGAGACTTGCGCACACTTGCAAATCTGCAATCTTTTAGTCAGTTTCGAGATAACTCAGTCTTATCTCTACAGTGGGAATCTTGCTGGCAAAACTTGCGCCGATGTCTCCACGTAAGCCAGTCGACTCGGCAGGAATCACGCCATCTGGGCCAAAAATTCCTGGATTTCACCTCATAGATTTTCATAGATCACGTCCTCTGAATCTCGCTACAATGTACTCAGAATCGTTTGACAGACGCCTAAATTTTCTGAAATTCGTTTGATTTCTGATTAATTTTCTTGAATATTTTTGGCAATTTACAAGTATCTCAGGATTAACATGAACAACTGCTGAATTGACTGCGTACGTTCAGGCGCAGCGCAACATTTACCATGCACCCCAGTCATAAACTACTGCAATTGTCAGATTTCGTTTGATACCTCGCCTGCTGCAGTCATGTGACTAGGCTTAATTTTTTCAAACAAACACCACTTCTGGCAATATTATGCAATATTATGCATCCGTGCAATATTATGTTAAAACCTACGTTATAAACATTATGTTAATTTGTAACCTTTTTAATCAGCTGTATGAATGAATTAACTAACATTTTGTTCTTTTTTAGCAGCCAGACACGAAATTTGGTTACCAGTTAAAAAAGTCAAACTTTCAAGTTCACATCGATTGATTGATTGATTTATTAATTGATTGACAATCTATAGATATTACCATTGAAAGAACTTTTCTAATTGCACTATGATATTGCTTCTATGATGAGATAAATTCCCTAATAATAGCTACATGCTGCTTTCGAGTAATTTTTAACTGTTAGTTACTTTTCATAGCATCTTCGGAAATAGCATGCTCTGTCTCCCCTAATCCATCTCTCTTCGAAATGGAACCAGAATAAGATCAATCATCTACAAGAACAATGCACAACACTAAAATTAATTGGTTGAAATAAGTTTCAAATTAGGAAATGGCTGTTGTGGTCTACTATTTATTTAGTTATTACTTAAATTTATTTTCAAAATCTTTGATCTTTGCCGCTTTTTCAAGTTTGCTTGGCTATTACTGGCGCCTTGCTCAAGGAAAATGTTTTCGATTAGATTTTCAGGACCGCCTAGGCGTCCGCTTTCATCTGATATATGTGGTATTTCAAAATTTGAAAGTAGAATTTTTCGAAAAATACAACTTCTTGACAAAACATTTTGGCTAAGCAAATATAGCAAAAGTGAGTATAAAATCATATAGTTCAATCTGAGCTGAATCCAACAATATAGAGTTTTCGAAGCTACGACTACTATTGCGTCAGCATTGATTCTTGACAATTTCCCTTATTTCAGCTGGTTTCAGAAAATTTTCTAATATATTACCAGTGGTCAGCCAGCATGAACACAAATAGTTTCTAGCTGTTCTGTCTTTTCTAAAAACAGAAATGGTCGGAAAGTTCAATGCATTTCTGGTTGAAGAAGCTTTGTTGCTAGAGTTACCACTTTTAGCAAGCACTTTGTTTGTTTGACACTGATTAGTTAGTTAATTAGTTCAACTGCGTTGGTCTGTGAAGGCGGGATGTAAGTGTTAAACGAGTATTTTTCCGACGAGGCAGCTGAGGCTAAAACAAACATAAACGCATAACGTATATACAAGACACCTACAACAATACGTGTTAATATGTTGGAATAGTGCAGTTTAAGCCGACAAGGTAACTGAGAGCTTCCCGTTTCAACATATCCTTCTTTGGTTCAGAACGACAACGTCCAGGGTGTCTTTCCATAAAGGTAAAGTACGCTTCGATCAGCTGATTGCATGCTGGTCAATACCTTGAAAGTATCAACATTATCAGGCGTATTTGAATCCACTGAAATTGAAGAACTTTGCTGCTACCGTACTAACTCAAGCAGGTATACTCCTAGTAAGCTAAATTCTTTAAAACAGTAACTGCCGCAACATAAAAATATATCTAAATGAAATGTGGTGATTGACTGTCACGTGCTGTTAACTCGAACAAATATAAATGTACTGCACTTTAAGATTTAGCAAGTTAACGTCTGAAAATTTTACGCATGTCTGTCACTAAAGACCATCAGGTGTGCGAAAAAATTGCTTACTATATAAATTTTTGTTTCTGTGCTTTTTTAAACGTGTGGTGAATTTGGTCATGCAACTTTACACAGAAATGAGATCTGTGATTAACACTTTCCAGAATAAAGACATCCTGCTATTGTAGTTAACCGTTTCCGCATGAATTTTCAAAGTATCCGCAGTTCGCGGTTTAAACATGGTTTACATTCCTGTTTTCCTACATTCAAATGTTTTACCGAGAGCACGAAAAATATCATTTTATCATTTTAATATGAGATACATGGTTATTGAAGATGTATTCAGTTTTTGGTATGTAGACTATCTATTTTTCGTATTTAACACTATTTCTTCAAAGTACGAGTACATTCGGAGTAAGATGTTGATCTTGAAACATTTTGAGTGCACCACTACACTGAGGTTCCGCAGACCCGAAGAAACTGCATTCCGCTAAGCTTTAGTACTTCCTAATATAATAATTCCTTATACAGCATAACCAATCTGTGGATTTACGTTACCAAAAAAAACCTTATTGGAGGAGACTCCAAGGAACCACCTGCTAAACCTAATCGCTGTCTAAACCCCCAATTCTGAAAATCGATGGCAGAGCGGCATGGCTTTATACGCCTCTTCATACCAGCGTTACGGTGCTTTCTACAACCAAACCAAACACCATAATATTGAAAACTAGCTATGCGAGGACTTATTTAGTTTAGGGGATCAAGAGATCGTACATTAATTGGCCGAAATAGGTCTTACAGTCTATGCCGCAAATATGTTAGGCAAATTCAACTGCATAACATTAATCCATTTGTTCGATAAAATACTCGGTTTAGGTAGAATAAGAAGAAAGCTAGAAACTATGGATTGCTTGCTTGCAGCTGCCAAATTATATGGTATTAACCTCTACTCATGCATAAATCTGTATTGCTGCGACAATTCAAAATTCACTAATTTAGTTTATCACTGCAGAGTAGTCGACTTAGTGCGTTTACGAGAGTCTCCTTATAGGCTTGACATGATAATCTGATAGCACCGACTCATCAAGAGCGACTTGTGAGATGGTGACAATTACTGATTTAGAGTGCTCAGCTTAATTAGAGGGGCAGGAGTATATACAACTTATTTAGCTTTACAGACTTGAGGCTCTTTATTACTACAAATGATATAGAGTCTGTAGAACTTCTGTTTCGCTGTCCGTTTCTGTTTGCGTAACTGGCCAAGTGAATAAAAAACTCAATCAATATTAATTGGTGATCAGACCAGAACTACCTTAAAAACAGTGATGAACGTTTCGGCAGACAAGTAAAAAAGTGTACGTCGGCTTAGCATTAATTGTGTTTAGCACAAGTTCTCCCTTGATTCTTAGGTGAGTCTCACATTTTTGGGGATGTAGCGCTTATGGAAAGTTAGTTTTTCTTCGAAATTTAGCAATCCTCAAAAATAATTCGACGGAAGTATTATATACAGTTGATTGTCGGCAGAAATTTAACAATTGACATACATCACTACTAATTAATTGCAATTTTTAAAACCAAAAGCATTATTTCAACACATTTCTATTTTTCTTATTATTAAACATATGCAGACCTTTGATGCGACCAAAATCTGCGGCAATGGAGAAGTCAACAAAATTGCAAATCATTGTCCGGACGTCCGCGTAGTATTTTCCCGCATAATTATTTTCATTTTCAACGGTGTGCAATGATCGACTACGTTTTGAGCAACCATTTTAGCTAACAGCCACGCAGATAGATGGAATAACCTCCCTCGATTCCGTAGGGAATTCATGGGTTTTCAATTTATAATCCTTATCGCAAATTCCACCGACGCACCAAGCAAACGTTACCTTATCGTTTCATGTGACACTTTTTCATTGAGTGACACGCTTTAATACCTTGCATTTGATCGCATCCGATAGTGTATGGCTTAGTCACTGGGAAGAACAGCCTTTATAAATAAAAATAAATATAAATAATAAATATAACTAATAAATAAATAAATAATGAATGAATAAATGCTGGGTTCCTTTCACTCTTACAAGAAACTTGCTAAGTCTTACAAAATAGCACATTTTCGTGCTCTTTAGCAGTTTGTAGCAATCTGAGAGCAGGCGAAAATATATAAAATGGGTATTTCACCTTATTCTTTCAGAAAGAGGGCACCGAAATGAACATTTTTTGGTTGTTAAACCAGTATAAGCCAAAAACTACTTTGGTGGCCATTTTTGAGGAAATCAGTCAGTGCAGAATTCCTGCCACAGGCTAACAATACTGGCTAATTTAAACTCAATCTATTAATCGAATAAGGTTATATGGACACACGAAATGGACACACATACGGGTTTGCTTCTAATCGCACCCCGTCTACGCTAGAGGCTTGGAACTTCGAAAGACGCTGTGCTCCGCTGCTACACGCATGAGCAGTTAATGGATGTCTTACTACCGGAGCCAAATGGCCAAAATGGTGTCTGCTCCAGCTTCCCATTGTGGTGACAGCTTCCAGGCAACGTAGCGAGAGTCATACTAGCTATGACTGATGGTGAGAAGCAAAGAAACGCATATAGTGATATAGTGGGAAGACCATTGACGCGTCCGGAGAGAAGAAGAAGAAGAATAAGCTTGTATTCCAGCCCATTAGGAGCTGTGCAAAATCCAAAAAATCCCGCTGGGTCGGTATGTCCTTCTTCTGATAGCACGAAAAGGAATTTCTGCCTTTCCTGGAGTTTTGAGAAATCGATGTTTTAAGATCGACGGTCTTCATTTACTAAAGTCTGACCAAAAAATGTAGAAAGCGAAATTGTTTTCTTTACATCTCAAAAACGCTTCAAGATAGCTACCACAAAGTATATATTTTCTGAACCGGACTGATGAAATCTTTCTTTTCGTGGAAAATTTTTTGAAATTTCCCGTGCAATTTCAAAGGGCGCCGCTTTTATATATACAGAAGGATTGGTACATGGTACTGCCGCGATTTTTTCAGGAAAAGTTTCCCCTTGTATGAAAGTGCTACACTCCAAATTTCAACTTTTTTGGCTGAAAATTGCGTGAGTTATTCAATTTTTTAGATTTTCAAAATCCTTTGATCTTTGCCGCTTTTTCGACTTTGACTGGCTATTACTCGTGACTCGCTCATCGGAAAAATTTTTCGATTAGATTTGCAGGACCGCCTAGGCGTCCGCTTTCACCTAATATATGTGAGATTTCACATTTTGAAAGTCAATTTTTTCGAAAAATACCACTTTTTGACCCAAAATTTCGACATAGGAGTCTAGCAAAAGTTAGTAAAAATTACATGTTTATAAAGTTCAATCTAAGCTGAATCCAACGATATAAAGTTTTTGTGGCTACGACTTATATTGCGTCCGCAATGAATTTCTGAACAATTTCCCTTTTTCAGCTGGTTTTTGGCTCCCTTTGATGTTGCCGTCTTGATTTGCCTGAACCAGTGTAAACTAGCAAAAACCAGCTGAAAAAGGGAAATTGTTTAAAAATTCATTGAGGACGCAATATAAGCCGTAGCCACAAAAACTTTATATCGTTGGATTCAGCTTAGATTGAACTTTATGATTATGTAATTTTTACTCACTTTTGCTAGACTCGCTATGTCGAAATTTGGGTCAAAAAGTGGTATTTTCGAAAAAATCGACTTTCAAAATGTGAAATCTCACATATATCAGGTGAAAGCGGACGCCTAGGCGGTCCTGAAAATCTAATCGAAAAATTTTTTCGTTGAGCGAGTCACGAGTAATAGCCAGTCAAAGTCGAAAAAGCGGCAAAGATCAAAGGATTTTGAAAATCTAAAAAATTGAATAACTCACGCAATTTTCAGCCAAAAAAGTTCAAATTTGGTGTGTAGGACTTTCAGCCAAGGGGGCAATTTTCCTGATAAAGCGCGGTAGTACTATGTACCGATCTTTCTGTACATATTAAACCGGCGCCCTTTAAAATTACAGAACGGAAAATTTCAAAAAATTTTTCACAAAAAGACAGATTTCATCAGTCCGGTTCAGCAATTATATACTTCATGGTAGCTATTTGGAGTGTTTTCTTGGAGTGTTTTTGAGATATAAAGAAAACAATTTCGCTTTCTACATTTTTTGGTCAGACTTTAATACTAATGATAATAACAATAATAATAATAATAATAATAATAATAATAATAATAATAATAATAATAATAATAATAATAATAATAATAAATGAAAGTTCCGCTGTTCCAATGGCTGTCCTAAAGAGTTCCGTTCCTATGCATTTAAGGCTGTACCCCCCTACTTAAGCTCCAGTTTGTGTTCGTTCAGGACACTTAATATAACGTCTAATGCTTTTAGTGCAATCAGAAACACCGTTATAAGTACAGTTTCATTACATTCGGGCACTATGACCAACAACTCTCATTGCAAACCAGATGGTCAAACAGCGATTAATCTGCTCTACTTATCTGGGTGGTCTGTTTGTGTAGCTGCTTTTGTATTATATTCATATTATTGGACACATATTTACCTGAAAAAATATGTCAAAGTGGCGACCGAAGTAAGGCTGGAGTCAGTTTATATACGATAGTACTTGCTGAAAAGATTGTAAAATATTTAATGATAGTTTCTTCTTTTACTTTATGCGAACATGGGAACTTCGTGTATGGTTATAAAACAGTAGGCTATATAATAGCAAATTAGGCAATTTTCGCAAACACCTGGCAGTCTTGGGAGATAAATTTGTAACTCCATCTTGAAATAGTTTGGGAACTTTTTTGCGGATATTCACTCTGTTATATGTCATATGTCGCAGGCTGGAACGATTCTGCGTCGCTTACCCAGCTGCCTAAGATTAAGAAAAGCTAAAAATCAACTATATGAGGTACGGATAACGGGGAATGAAGTTAATAACTATTAATCAATGACTGATCACCATGGTTGGACAGAGCTGGGGAACTTTAACAGACCTGCGTAATTTTAGTCAGAACACGTGGCGACTGAAAATTTTAGTCCAAGCGACATAATGAAAAGCAGAGTGCTGGGCACGTGGTTTCCCAGAAATCTATTACTTTCGTTATAACAACTTGAGAGTTCCAGCATATTATCGATCACGCTGGTGCTGCCGGGCACGTGTTGTTGTACAGGTTATGGCAAAACTTGTTACAAGAAGCTAAAATTGGTATTTAGTATTAAGATTGCACCAGGTTATAAGTTAACAATCAAAATTTAAGATATAATCTTTTCAAGGATTGACAGTTAGAACCAAGAAGTCATTATTAGTTGCTTGCTTGCTTTCTTGTGAAAGTAATTTAGGCGTTGCGAACATCTGACATAATTTTGTTAATTAGACGTCCGGTCGTTACCCTTTTGAATTTGAACGTTTTAAATAGGCGATAATGTAATAATGATGGAGTACTAAAACGTTCTGGCAGTCTTAGTTTTAACAGTGAGACTTGTATTTAGATTGATTACACAACTATATTTCCAGATGTGACATACTGTAACTATAATCCTGGTTGGAAAACAAGGCTTTTTCAACTGGACGTGGGTCAACAAGGTGTAAGCAGATTAAATTCCATTTTTATAATTCAAAAGCTTCATGTGCATTGCATTTGAACCAACGAACACGGTCAATGTTCCTCAACTTATTTCTGTCCAGAAAGTTAGCGAGATGCAAGGTGAATGTTTGCTTCCTCAAGTCCTTATTCCCAGTCCGTCAAAAATGTGAAATCCGGTACACCGGTATACTCAAAGTGCTTTAATAGACGTACTTCCTTGATTTCTTATTCAGACTACTTCAGTCAGTACAAATCATTGCGAATTCTGTATTGCGGATATTACTAAAGTCTGGCCATAAAATGTTTGCAGTAGCATAGACGCATTTGTGTAAATACTTCAAAAGTAGTTTTGCAATCTAAAATGTAGAACTTACCATACACAAATGTGATAAAATGCGAGAACAAGTTGCGACTGCTTCCAGTCATTTTGGTGGTAAATTCTTTTATTTGTTTATTTAAATATTTTTCCCTACTCAAAGATTGTTGCAAGCATGCGTTATGTTTTGTGGCAAGTGTATGGAGCTGCGAAGTGCAAAGACTTGAATTTGGATTTGGCCGTCAGCTTGGTTTTAATCTGTCGACTAACCAAGCGAATTTTGAAAACGTGAACAATTTTAGAATTTTAGGTACAATAGGCATAGCAATCTTCATGGCTACGTCAGATGTTTGCTTACTTTTAGCTGACAATGGTCCAAGATTTTCCAAATGCTTTAAACGCCAGCGAAAACATCCCGCCGATTATTCAGCAAGGTAATAGTTGAATAACACCATTTGGATACATAGATTAACACAGGGTAGCATGGGGGGTCCCAGCCGCCAATAGGGTCAAGGGATAAGAACTAATTGGAGAAGAAGTAGACAGAAACGGCTGAGAAAATAGGTTTTCGCATCGAAATTCGAAACATTGATCATAATTTTGATTCTTCTAAATTTTTCTAAATTTTTTTCTAAAGATTTTTCTAAATAATTGGTAATTTTTTGCAATCCATGGTACAAGCGCCGTCGAAAATTTGGGTTCAAGGTGCAAACCCCCTCAAAATCGTTTTTGGGAAAGGTCCCCCCAGGATACGAGCTTATGTTAATTATGTTAAAGTATGATTGAAGGAAGTTACTTTTGAGCACTCAGCATATCGCTTAGAACTTTTGTAATACATTTACGCTGTACCTTTTTATACAGGAAGTCTAAGCGATACAGACAATCAAATCTACAATACAACGAATGAATGTTTCCGATTGATGGACGTTGAGGTCAGATTCAATACAAATTGCTTCAACTATTTCACCCAAGAGACAATGAATGAAGACTTATGCATTCGACAGTGCTATAGAATTGGATATCCTTTCGCGGGTATGTTCTAGATATCCACTTTCTTCGTCGAAGCCTATCAGGATGAGGATCAGAAGTAGGATCAATAGTTACGCTACACTACTTGGGCAGTGGCTGAACACAAAGCACGTAATGAGATTTATGACCTCACAGTGCGGAACTAGAAAAACGATTACGCTCGCTCACCAATATTTTTTATTTTACAGCTATTGTCATTATTATTTATATTCGTATTGTCATTATTCTTTAATTTTTTATTACTATTATTATAATTATCATTATTATTGGATTTGCACAGTGAGTAGTTTTCCAGATTGTCGCTTAATTTGCATACATTTCTCGTGGGTGCAAAGTGTCTTAGAGGGATGCAATGTTGATACAAAATGAAAATCAATAATCCCTGCTCCTAATGTAAGACTCGAACTGCAAAGCATCTGCGAAATTCCGCACGTTTATGGGTATTCCGCAACATTTATGGAGCTCTGTGTAAAATTCGGCAAAGAATTGTGCCTCAACGAGAAAATGTCCAAGATCCAATTATCGACCATCTTGCTGTTTCTCTTAACATCATAATCCAAATTTCCACGCATTTCCAGTTGTGGCTTTAAAGCAGCGAGATGTTTATGTTTACATACCTAAGTTTAATCAAACGCAGTTCTACACTTTAATCTATTTAAAAGCCGTATTCACAAACAGGTGTCATAGCTATTAAAACGTTTATTCTAACTAAATTCTATTCTAAATATATGTGGCTCCAAAAGTCTATGTACTTGGAATTGTTGATTCTAAACCTAAAACTACCTACTTGCAATTCTCCTGTTGTATTGTCTAAGGTCTGCTTTCAGAGCAGTCTTAAAGGAATGTATTCTGTGATTTAGTCAGTCTTATAGTAAAGGCGCTCATGAAACAGGAATAGCCATGGTATGAGTCTGCCATTCTCACATTTACTTTATCTTATGATTCAAACTGTTCCAGCTGTAAATAATAAATAATGTAAATAATAATAATAATCTGAACCCGGCAGATTTTCATTAATACTTTGAAGAAAATGGAGTAAGTAGTGTTGTCACATGGAATGTACTCCATTAATCAACATAAGAAACTTTTGGTACTTTGGATACATTTAGCTACGAAGGGTGCGGACTGTTATTGTCTTCTCAGTCTTTATCAATGCAAGGACTGTTTGATGAAATGCATGGGAATATGCAGTAATACTGTATCAAGAGACTATTGTAAGAAAACCGTTATCTGTCCTAAGGTGACAGGCCGCAGTTCTGTTAAAGGTATACAATGCTTTCATTTTTATTCCGCCGGAGGCGGAATCTTTGTAATGGGTAGACCCTAACTATGTACATAAATTAAGGAAATTATTTGTGAGCTATGTTTAATACATAAACCTAGTAGGTGGATTTTTTTCAGTGGGGGGTGTATTAGCAAAAAACGTGCTTGAAATAACCTTTTTAAAAAGCAAATAAAATTTAACATAAATTTGGTAGCCTTATTGGTGGCGTTTTAATACTTTAAATTAAATTTTCTATTTCGTATTTGAAACTGGGCTCTAAATATTACTGGTTGACATCATTTTTGTTGATGCCCCCCTTGGCAGAATTGAACTTCAGCTCGCAAATGGGATCTTGAAATATGCAAATGAGATCAGCATGTCTAAGGTCAGTTTGTATTGAACGCTGCTTGTGAGCAGCGGTGCATGTCACATTAGATGGCAGGCGGGTATATGAGGGCTACGTTTTCGACACATTGCTGACTTCTTAAACTATACCTCGGAGCTCAAGAACTTTTTGAAGGAATTTTCTCGCATTCGCAACACCAATTCTTACTAATGCTAAACTAACTTCACCAATTCTCGCAAATAAATGCTCCGCCAACGGTGAAAAATCAAATCTCGACATCATAGGTGCATCAGAGGCCAGAGTCTATGCTTAACGTATGGCTGAGGCCTAGGCTAAAGTGTAGGTTTAGTCATAGGATTGCATGTAAAGAGGAAAGATCAAAAATGACGTCAAACAAAATTTTCCGGAAAAATACCAATTGATTGTCCTCGTTGTCCTGAACACAAAAATATTAAATTTTTTGCATGAAAATGCGTTTCACATCTGCCCCCCCAAGGTTGACATGGCCAGTACCGAACCGAAGACGAACTTTAGGAAAACTGGAAACCGGGAGATTAAAACAACTTTCCGTTCTCTCCTGCAACAACTAAACTACTTACTAGCAAATACCTCATTGGTTTAAATCATAAATCACCCTTAATCAAATTCTCTAAACCATGCCCGTTGGATGCAAAGAAGGCCGTGTGTATGAAAAAAAGATCACCCCTGAGCGGAATTATAGCCCTTTTAGGGGTAACTTGTTTCGCTTATAACATTATCAGCAAAGCAAACAGCAGCCTTTTTGAAAATTGGTCTTCAACAAGTCTATCCGCCAATAGAACAAGGACACAAATATTGTAATATACCACCCAAGGAATAAAAAGCGTACTTCGGTATTTGAAATTACTGTTTTTGTTGTAACACACTGTGCTCATGGTGTAGTGCATACTGAGTTTGAGCTGTAGAAACATTACAATTTGCATCCTCTTCAAATTAATACATGTGCCGTCTCTGTACTTTATCTGGGCTATTTTAAAAAGACTGGGAAGAATAAGTTAGAATGGGTTACCACATAATGCGATGTACGAATATTCTAACATCGCTTCTGTCTCCTGTATCGAAAACTGACCTAACCAAAATCATGAATTTGCTCCTCCGTTTCGCAACTGATACAAATCCAGTTTCCTGTACACATAAAATAAAAACCATGTCTCATATGTATTCACAACTACCAAAAAATCCAGGAAGTTATAAATGGAAAATTGGTCTCGCTGGCCATGACTTAACCAACTGTTGCTCTGTTCAAGATTTGAAGCTTGATTTGATGTATGATTTTGGCTTGATCACAGTTTGAACATATTTTTGCAATTTTTTCAATTATGACTGCAGTCTTAAACGTCGGCGTCGGCACAGCACAAAACGACACAAGGTTTTCACGCTAATCCCAAACTTTCTACGGCCTTGTGGCGTGGATTGCTGGTGCCGCCAAATCGTTGAAAGGCAGGGACAGAGACCTACTATGACTAATGAGTAATGTGTAATAAGTACAGTGCAGTGCAATGAGTTCTAACTAATGAATGAAAACAATGAACGAGGTAAAATCAATCCAACATGGTATTCCCATACATACACTTTGACGCATATCATCAGAGCGTAACAAGAGTATCGTTGCATACTCAACACAGTAACATTTCCAGGTGTGTCTCCTGCGAATCTTCCGACCAAGCCAAGGCAGTCAACGTCAATATGCCCTACGCTTTGGATAAGAGGAGACAGAGCTTGTTATCGCCTTTATCCAGGGGAGCAACCAATCTCCACCGGAACGTCAGCAGTAATTAGATGTCAACAGATGCATGCGAAGGCAATACCTCCTGTTTTTGTCGATGCGCAACAGTTGAGAAATTTTGAGACATATGTGAAGCAAGTAACTATAGTTCTCATGACACTAAATATAAGTTATTTATTAAACAGAAAGGGGAGGCTAGCTGATGCTAACTTTATAACACAGTCACTTTTGTAATGGGAGCTGATCCAGATGACATTTTTTGACATGCGATTGAATTTATTTCATGCATAAATTCTCTTGTTAAATCAATCCTGTCTGTTGCCAGGCGGCAGTTTCCTTTTGTACAGTATTTGTAGAAAAACAACATTTGTCACTATTTCTAACCTGAAGGAGATAACTGTCAGCATGATATTGTGAAGCCAGAGATTTCGTGAAATCCCTGAAAATTTTAGGGATTACACAATTTATAACATGTTCAGAGGAACTGTGATATTGTTCATTTGAAAGCCAAATTTGATTTAACATTAAGATAGGCTGAACGTTCAATATGCAATTGTCTGCATATAGAGTACCCAAATTCTAAATTTTGCTAAGTTGTCACAATTTTAAATAATAATTTCAAACATAGAAGCTACAATCAGCTCAGCATAACATCGTGTGGTAGTTACCCATCAGTTGTGGAATATTTCCTTCATTTTACTCAAAATTATTCAAAAGTGAGTGCTAACTTCATAAAAATCCAATCTAAATTACCCTTTTGTGTACTGTCCATGGCTGGACATAGCTACATTCTTTCAAAAATGAGCGCACCCTTTCGATCTTAAATTCCGCCGTGGTTGAGTCTTGTTGGTTTTGTTGATGCCCGTTTCTCCTGATGCTCACCTCTCGCATTTCTGTGGGGTAATTTGGTTCGTTCTTGGGGTTCTACAGGTTCGTTGTAATTCTTTCTGTTGTAAATTCTTGTCAATTTTGGTGCTTGCCCATTTCTATGTTTCTACTTAAAATGTTTAGATTTTCAGATTTTGTATCTTGATTTTGTGATTTTGTATTTTTTCATTTAAAATAAACTCTCGATACCTAAAATAGGTCTGTCGTCGCCTTTCGTAGTTGGGTAGGGTTAAGCGGATAGAGAAGTTATCAGACATGAACACACTCAACAAAACTTGCGAATCTTTATTCCAATTCAACTACTTTATTGAGTTCATACAAACCCGAACCCTACACAGTGGTGGCTAAGTCAAATTTCTACTTAATATTATGATTTTAGTTATTTTTAGGCGTTCCAGTATCTAGAACAAGGAAAAGACTAGTATCATATAATTAAATAAAATACGACAAATGAGATAACCGAAAGCAACTGGTGGCTACTCAAAAATAAAGTAGTAACTATTAGTTTAACGGAAATATGCAACTTCCTAGAAACTAAGATAGTTGAACAATATTTGTAAGAATTATTTGTATTTAGGCCGTTGCTATGGAAGCAAACGCAGATTTACTATTTTGGCAACTATGCAAATCTTTTCTATGGCTATACCTCTATTTCTGGTAGCACTGATCCTAGGAATCCAGACAGCTGGAGTTATAGCTGGTTGCACAGCTCACAAACATGCAGGCCAAAGTAAAAGAGATATATTTTAATCTGTCTAGACATTAATAAATTTTCCAGCTATTCCAGTATATGTTAAGGATGCGGCAGTGACTCCAGATTTAATGTCAATCTAGATAGACAATGTTTTGTGCAGTAGAGGAAACATGAGTTGAGCTGATTCTACTTACAACAACAATTGGCATTGCATAACCGATTATTACAAGTTATTAGTAGTTATTGGTTGTAATTTTAAGGGACTAACTTCTTCTTTCGTGTTGTTTTTAGATTAATGATTTGGCTTCATTCTTACCCAAAAAAGAATTTTACTGACACAGAAAAAGTTTCTGGATCTTGCGTGCAGACAATTAACTTGCCAGGTAGAGCAACCTTCGTCCATAAACCATGTACTGAAAAAGCCGCAGTAATCTGCCAACTTCAGGATGACGTAGAAAAAGCATGTAGACAAGGTAAATTAAATGCTTTGGCCTTTTTTGGGAGGGGCTACTAAAATCGACTTGACCCGACTTTGTCCGATTTGCCTACTTTTTGGCGAAGACATAGAGCATAGATGTGGTCAAAAGGTGTCCTATACGCCATGTATACGCCATGTATACTCTGTATACGCCATGTTACAGCATTGATGAGGCTGTGCCTCCGTAGCTCAGTCGGCAGAGCGTTTGCCTAGTGCGCAAAATGTCGTGGGTTCGAGTCCCACCGGAGGTCCGAATTTTTCAAATTTCGGTGGTACATGACTTTCTTCTTCTTTGTCATTTATAGCTCGAACCAGTAGCGAAAGTTTCCTTTCATTAGTCAAAATTTTTTAAATTTTTGCCGAAATGTCAATTTTAAAGAATAATTCCCTTCGATGCAGATAAGATACGGAAGTCTAGTATTTTCCAGCAGAAAGTGGCACATGTTTCAAATCAAATTGGCAAATGGCAACCTTTAAGCTAGGGTCTTGCAGCCGGCAGAAAAATGTAAATAATTATGTTGGCAGTTGTGAAAAAGAGGGGGTCGAACGCATAAAAGCGACGGCTGCACATTGCTGGAAGGCAGCTCAGATCTCTGTACCCGATATTTTTTGACCACACCCATGCTCTGTATCTTCGCCAAAAGGTAGGCCAACCGGACAAAGTCGGGGCAAACCATTAGTAGACCCCCTCAACAGGATATTTCGAAACTCTAAGATTTTCATTTCGTGTCAACTTTTTTGAGCAATCATAATCTAACTTCAACATTGAGTTAGGACTCTTTCGGCCTTTTGTTCCGTGCTCTAATGCAGCACAAGGCTTGCAATAATCTTTTCCAACTCGTTAATACTTGTTTACAGAGCTTTAGCGGATGAGTCTCTAAGGGATCAACTGAGTTTGTTCGCCAAACCTTAACCAACCTATTCCTTAAAATGAGCTTGAAAACTGCGGAACTTATCTAATTTAGTTTTTATGTGTTTGATCGTGAGTCTGATCGAATCCTCGCGACAAGAGTGTACTCAAAATGTTTTAATAGACACATAAAACTGCAAACCTCAACAATTTTAATAGACTACTACTACTTTCAATATTAGTTACTTCAGACAATGAAAAGTTGATTTGGATTGCTGGAGGAAATGGATTGGAGTCCGCTATCGAACTGGACTTATTGGGAACAGCACAGTTATTGGGAGATCTACCAAATTTCCATGCCCAGTATTCTTCAACTCCATTTACCTCAGACTACCTTAAGTTCATCGGACAGTCTATGGTTAGTAAGTTCTTGGATAAATATAAGAGCGAAATCTTGCACTGACTTACATTTTCCTAATTAAAACAACTTTCTCTGATATAGTGTCACAACTATACCATTTATATTAATGTTTTAGACCATGGTTGTGATTCATCATTTCATATTTGAAACTGAAAAAGGTAGTCAGTTTCGGGCAGTCCTTCCTGTTGCTGAAGACATTGTGGTAACAGCTTACCTAGAAAGCTCAGAAGAGCCCTTGTTTGAACATCCTGGCATTAAAGGTCTTATACATGAGTGTACGTTTGGAGGACATAAATGCGACAAGTAAGCAGAAACAGATAGAGAAAGCTACAATTCATTCTGATCATTTACTTCATAATTATTGATTACACTATCCTCAGAAACCTAGGTTTACCATCCAGCCAAAAGAGGCCGACGGCGGGCGACCTAATGCCGCACTATCGAAATGTTCGGTACGGTTGACCTTTATTATTTTGTATTTGAACATTTTTACAAGTAAATACTTGAATCAATAATTTTGCAGACTAAACAAGCACACACTGAAAGGCGTTGTATTCCACTGCTTAAATGACGAAACTTAGGTTTCGGATTCGTTCAACCTGAACGTAGAATTAACATATTACAAGCTAGCATATATCCCGTTTTCAAAACTATTCGAACAAAATGAAACTGATTTTGTTTCCTTTAAAGTTACATAGCTACATGTTTACGTGTTTACAAGGTCAATACTTACACAGTTTAGACAACTGTCGTTAAGCGCACTAAAAATAAAAATAATAAAAATAGCCTACAATGAAAATTCCTACATGCATGTAAGCTTATCGGAGCCTTTAGTTTTTCCGGCCTGTAGAATACATTTATTTTTATAGCTAAAAAACGTGAGGAGCAGCCGGAGGATGAGGTTTTTGAATATAAACTATCTGCGGACAGCATGGGCTGTTAGGGTCGATTTAGTTGGCCACGTTAGACAGCCTGGCTAGCTTGTTGTGTCTCGAGATGCCGATCGAGCCTGTCCACCGTCCGGCGACAAACACTACGTTGCATGTCAGTTCAATCCAAGACAGTTTTTACACAATTCTAAGTTAAAGTTGGAAAAGAAGTCTATAGAACTGAAATAAACTGCCGTTTCTTCAGCAGGGAAGAATTTTGGATGCTATCGTGGATCGTTATTTAGTTTACGAATACATAGCTTTGTTTCTTTCACTAAATGGTTTTCAACAAACTATATAGATACATTAATCCTAATCGAAGATTACATTGAGATCATCAAAAGATACGCCTGGACTAAAAGGATTGCCTAGACTAAAATCGATACTTCGACGTATATCGGAGATATGTTTTGATGAATCAACTGAGCATCATAGGCTGCGCAGTAAAGCGCTAGTAAAAATTAGTTTCTAACGGCGTCGAAATTGTCCACTTTAAAACATATGGAGACATAGCCTTCGGAAACAGCATTTTTAGCATTTGCCGAATTATAATTTTACTCAGTGGTATCAGCTGTACAATTATTTACCAACTTTCGTTTTTTCCGAATTTGTGACCTACTACATCTTTCTATTTGTTGCATACTCTTTAACTGTGAACGTGAACTATAGTTCCATACTAAACTAATATACTTCAATTGTCTTTTCCGGTAGTTTTTCAAATTTTTAAAACCTTAAAATTTGAATTTTGCAATCTTAAAAAAATTTCAAAATATGCAGATGCTGAGCTAACACAAAACATATGTTGTGCAGTACCTAATTTCATCAGAAACACCCAAGAAATATTATTCACTTGAACAAGTTTCAGTTGCTAACTGTTATTCTAAGCTTCTGACAAAGCGCAATCTCACTTTTGCTATGCATAAAGTTTTCATATCATTCAAGTAGCAATGCTGAAAAATTCTGGGGATGCCTAGACTAGGTTTAAAGATCTCTGCTGCAAACTCGTTGTTTACCGTCATCATTAAAACAATAGATACTAAAACTATTACAAATTTGTTTTGTTTTAGAACAAAACTGCAATCTGTTGAAATTATTTCGCAGGGATTGTGCGTAACCTTCAAAAACCCAGATGCAATAATGGTACAGTCGGGTGAACAATTTGGTACGTACTAGGGCAACAAAACCATGCGCTGAATGAAACTGTTGCATTAGCCAATGTATAGATAACTTAATATCTTTCGGCAAAGAACCCAGGTTCATATCCAAAGCTCAAATTCTGATCTGATTCAAATCCACAATGTGTTGTATTGTATTTTATTATCTATTATTAAAGAAACTGCGACAAAATTTGAATCCGCCAATTTTTAATCCGTTTATGCCGCATAGCCGCACGATGATTACAAATTAGCTAAAAATTCAGGCGGTGCATTGAACTGATTATAATTAGTCTTAAAAACAACTATAAAGCAGGCCCGATTAAAATTAATTCGTTGTCATTTTAGTCCGTAGTGGGATAGAAAAACAGGATTTAGATTAAATTTTAGTCCTTGGTACATAAAAAACAGGATAAAATTTAAATAGTCCGTTAAACTCGTTCAATTGGCTGGATTAAATGTTTAATCCTTTAATCTGAGCTGCTGATTGTTCAATGTGGATTAATTTCAATTTACTCCGTTAAGTCTGCTTAAAGTAAAAAGGCCTCGGTAATGCTTGAGTCGCCAGTTAGTTATTCACTAACACGATGCAGGCTGCACTGTCTATACTGAGAAGCCAGCAACAAGGCGCTTCCTTTACAGTACAGCAAACATAGTTTGTTTTAATTCCAGTAATGCTATAACCGTTAACATGTTTAGGTCTTTTCCTTCTTTTAAATACAACAGCTGAGCGCAGCATGGTGCTGTCTCCAAGTGAAGGGCCCAAATTGCTAATTCATAGACATGATGAACCGCCTTCGCCGTTTGACTCAGGATATGTCATATCTGAAAACATGAACGCATTCCTTGGCGTCACAAATGTAATTCAATAGTGCTTTGTTTAAGCAACTAGTCTAAATCTTCAGTGAAATGGTTACCGGCTAAACTGATTGTGCAAAACATTTAGCATACAGTATAAACTATTTTTCCTGTATTGCCGCATCCCCATTGAATTCGTTGTTAATGCAAACCAATTTTGCTCAGGGACCCATTGTGGCGTTGATTAATTGCATATTGCAATTACCCTAGGCATAGGGAAAGCTACTGCCGGAGCAGATATGACGACGATACTTCCGTCGTGTCTTGATCACCGGTCAGCTCCATTTCAAGGGTTTCCAATTGAAACGGCCAACTCCTTGAAAAACTCGGATAACAACAAGTACAATTATGGGAGGGTGATGGTCATCAGATTAATTAAAATATATACCTAAACATTAATTTACTAGTACCCGCAGGCAACAGACAGGTTTGGTCAACGTACATGCACCAACCTTCCAAAAACTTAGTGGATTTTGAGGTTAATGAATTTGGGCTATCTTCCCCATATGCTTCTGTAGGCAGCCTGCAATCATTACAAAAATTTGTGCCATATCTGAGATGTTAGTCAAATTGCCATGTTCGCATACCCTTCCACTAATATTGCTATCCACGAATCGTAAAATTTGAAATAATATACTGCATTCCAAACTCCAACAGATTAAGTGTATTACGCGATTTGTATAAATTTATTCTACGTTGTTCTATCTCAGGGATTGGAATATACGCATGCGCAAAATGCTTGTTTCTACAGCGTACCTCTATTCACTTGGTCTGGCAGGACATTGCTGTGATTTTCATACTTGACTTTATTTCTAAACTGCGTAGCACCAGAAGAGTTCCCGCGTGCAGCCAGAGATACCGGAATCGGAAATTTAACGGGAATTTCGCGAGGGGTTGAAGTTAAATTCGATTGATTGAACGTGGTTTCGGTGGGGTGAATATAATTTATAGGGGCAGGACGGTCTCGGGGCTTGTATGCATGCCCGCTTTATTCGGTTATAGGTTAAAAAGTGATTACAACTCTTTTTATTGAACCGTCAACATCTGGGTGGTTGTCTTTCTGTATATTAGTTTATCCAAGTCAACCGCAACTTCATTGGTCAGTTAGTCGGGCAGTCTCATGAGGGCGTGTCTTTTTTCCTTAAAAAAGTTAACAGTCTGAACTAGTCGATAACTTAGGCATGCAGGCTCACTACAAGAATGAAATTGGATTCAATAGATGGATCCTTCTGAATAGTTTAGAATAGTTGCTAGGGTAAATTCAAAGTTATAATCCATGTGCTCCGTTTTAGTTGTATCTTGTGTACTGTGAATTCCTAACCATAGCTGCCTGGACCAAAGTAGGAGTCTCGAGGCTAAGCGATTACAGGTTAACTGACCGTGTCGATACTACTAAACTATTCGAATCCTCATGCCTAAATAAACTCTACAAGTTACCAATGCAGGATGGTAGTTGATAAGGCATGTCTAAACATAATCTAATCCAAACAAATCTTAATAACTAAGAGGAGTGGTGGTGTAACAATATAATTTAACGATGTAGAATAATACCCGATCAAATCGTAACAGAATCGAATAACAACTAATTAGGCAGTTTGGCGATTTTGCACAGTAGTGAGAAAGAAATCAGTTTTTGATTATGTGCTATTTTTAAAGTTTAAGTTGCAACACTTGATCTTAGTTGATTTGCAATAGTACAATATTTTAATGTTACAAGAGAAAAATAAAATATTCAAAGATTTAGAAGGATTTGCATCATATTACTTTATTATTTAGATTAATGAAGAAAGGATTGGACATTGCATCCATCGTTCATCACAATCAATTGCTGAAGATCATAGTGTAGAGGTATTACCAAACTATGGATAGAAAATTGCATATTAAACAAATTATTTGCTAAATAAAAATTTGCATGTATTTTCAGATGAAAATTAGAATTTTCATTGTCATTACGTACAAACGTCCAATTTATATGAAACACTGACTAGTCTTAGGGGTCAGGGTAAATTTTTGACCATTTTTCTACCAATTCGACTCAGCTTATTTTCATACCTTTTCAAGCCTGCATAGTATATTCGAAGAAGTTCACAAAACTCAAGGCATACTTCTTACGATTGGTGACTAATTCTACCTCAAACCAAATGTCTGTATGTGAAACATATTAAAAAATATGACTCTGTGGCAAAGAAACCTTACGACGAGCAAAACGGACCTGTCCAACGTTCACTTATTTTAAGCAACACTAGGGGTGAATTGAGTTTAAATTTGAGTTTAACTTGAATTAAGTTGTAATTCAAAAACCAACAGGTCACAGCACCAGGCAAGTCCTTGACAACGATCCCAATTGAAACCTGATTGGCGCAGATCTGCCCGATTTCAAGATTTCACCGAAAATATGAGTTTTTCGCTGAATTTAGGAAACGCGTGATTCTTGTAAATAGCAAAGTCTCACAAACTAAGAGAATACATTCTATACATCATCACCATACATGTACTTGGGGAGGGGGTTGGGCGGTTTCACCCCTCCCCCAGACTTGGACCTCACCCCCCCCCCACAGGGGTGCCTCATCCCCTCTCAGGACTTCCCCTCCTGCACATGTCTGATGATCACATATTATTTTTGGTTAAATCATTCTTACAGCTGAGTACACCAATTTGGTTGCTAACTAACCCAAAGGTAAAATAGCAATTTTTTAGATTTTCCGAACACAATAAACTTTATATCAATCAAAAATTCTCGAAAACAGTGCAAAGCATCTCTTGCTGGGACGAGAGACCGCTAGCGTTTAAATGCAAAATAGCTGGTGTTAAATGTTCGTTGTGGTGAAGGCAGTTGTTCCAGTGTGCTTGCTAATCCTTAGCCACGTTAAACAAAACTCTTAAGTAGCCTTTCCCTACTTAAAACTACCAAGAGTTCAACTACTTCTGTTCTGAAACATACAAATTATTTAAGCTCTATGGTAAAAGATGTTACGACGTAGATGTTCGTTGGTTTTTTTTCACCAATCCTTAACTTTTCTACACTTAATACTGGATTACTCTCCAGATATTCTATAAACCACACAAAATTCGAGCCCGTTGTACAGGAAATATGCGGAACGATTTGTGACAAGAGAGCCAAATCCGAAATCCAAAATGAGCCAAAAGTCCTCAGTAGCTTCGCTTACCTTTTCTCCACCTATCTGATATCGTTAATTTGACTTAATTTAAACTTTTCTTTAAAGTCAAGTCAAGACCGCTCGTACGTTACACAAAAACGTTAACCTCCATTGATGCTTATAGAAATGCGTCAAGCTGTGCTATCAACGATACCTAATCGGAAAATGCAAGTGTCAAGACGTTTCTTTACGGGTTCTGGTCCCAGGGTGGGAACCTTGCTACCGTAAAGTTAGCAATCGTAAGCCATTGAATTAGTCTCATTTATTTATTTGTATTTATTGATTAATAATTGATTAATTAACTAATATTACCTCGATACTAATTAATTGTCATCATGAATCGGTGCAAGAACAGCTACTTAATGATTTGAAGAGAACCTGCTGGTCAGTGGTCCAATATGAAAACTGCAAAACAGAATATACAAGGTGTGCTTCTTCAGAGACGCTGCCGTGACAAACTTAAGCTTGATTTACTTTTGTAAATTTTGGTAAACGATTTCAGTAAACTGCTTCCTGTATGAAGCGGGACCTTTCCAGAATGACGCCAACAACTGGTCAAGAACCTGTGCTTGTCTTCCGAAATGCAAGTACGTCTACAATTTGCTAGATTTATCTTGCTTTAGCCTTAAATTTAATATTCTAATTCGCCTATTTTTTGGCTTTCATTATTTAAAGTTATTTTTCCGTTATTGCAACTGAAAATATTGAATCCGTTTTCCTGCTATTTGGAACCCCTTTTTTACTGTATCAGGAATAGACTCCAAAGCCTTGTTCCTTTACTTTTACAAGCAGATGAACTAATGAATGCTTTTTGAATCTAATGCTTATACTATATTTTCTTGGTTCCACCCATAAGACCTATATTGTTGCTACTTACTTAACGAACCGTAGTCTTAACCGGTAACTTGCCCAAAATCGTACGTACTGTACGTAGCCATAGAAGTAATTCTATTTAGTTGAATCAAGAGTACATAATGATAAGAGTGTGACAAGCGTAGTATGCAGTGAAGGCCAACACTATGCTGTGCGCGCTATCGGCTGACCCCCTCCCACGAATTGACCCCCTCTCACACCGCCCCTATATGGGGACGTGGTCCAAACGGGGGCCGCTCACTGCTTTGCATAATTACACGTTGAAATTAATAGCGGCCCAATTTGGGGAGGGAATTAAGCGTGTATGTTTAACACTTGAATGTAAAAAACATGCTAAGCGAGTGAGTGACCCCGTTTGGGACTATGTATCCATATATGGGCGGTGTGAGAGGGGGTCAATTCGTGGGGATGGTCAGCCGATAGCGCGCATAGCATAGTTTAGGCCTTCACTGCATAGAGTGTTAGGCTTGTCATACTCTTATCATTATGTACACTTGGTTGAATTAACACTATAATAGCCTATCATAAACACATCAACGATCCATAATTGGATGTGACTACTTCTGAGCCACTACCTGGACACACCACCTAAATCCTTATGGATATAGTCAAAAAGTTTGAATAAGTTTGACTGCCTAATTGCCTAATTTGACACGGAATTGTTTCGTGTTTTGTCTACAACATATGTTTATCTTTAGATCTGGATACTTTGAGGTGGAGTCAAACACCTTCCCTATGTCTGATAGATTAGTAAGTTGTTGAAACTGTCAATCCTGAAGATTTAAACGATTTATCGTTAGAAGCTGACATATATTTGTTTTTGTTGTTCTCTTATTTTACAGTCTGGAAGTTGCTAATATTTTTCTTCCACGACTGTTTTTGTAATTTTAGTTTTGTTAACTACAATAAGTTGTTGCTACTGAGTTTAAGTGCAAATTTCTTCGAACAGCTTGGCTTATTATACTTAAGGTGGTGATTCCCTTTGGTCACATAAAGTTTGCACCGTTATTACTCATTCGTTACTTGGAGTTAAGAAGCCATTTTTATATCAAAATGTAGCTTGACATTTTCTCTGTTTAATGCATGCCACTAAACTAATGTTACTTTTCTAAAATATTTTTAACACGTTTTAGAAGTAGTATAATTTTCCAGAATTTTTGCAGACTCAAGTAAATTTTTTCGCGAGACATCGGTTATATCATTCGATACCTCAATCAAATAGCTGGGGACGATTTTTTATTTATTGTGAAATCGCTCTTCGTTATAGAGAAATTAGCTAAAATGTTTGCACAACCTGGATTTTGCCTACTTTTTCCAAATTTGTCAAGCGATTACTTTAGCTAGAAAGCAGAAATCGGGGCAACTAAAAAATCGTCCCTGGGTATATTTGTGCAGAACACATTTGTTCAGTAGCAGCCCTCCAGCTTGCATGGTGAGTGCTCCACAATCTTTGGAAAAAATTGGTCGTGTTTTTTCAAAAACTACATTTTTTATGATAGCAGCCTACAGGATAGCAGTTGGAAGACGATCATGTGTCGGATCATTTGTCCATGTGAGACCTTCAGATCGACGCCCTTAGTTTGATTTTACGGCTTGCGTTGTTCAAGAAATGTTGGATTATTTGATTTCTGCAAAAATGACAAGTTTTCGACGCCAAAACAAGAAAATCGGCTATATCTCACGGTAGAGAAAAGCTAGAAACTTGCTTTAAAAAGCAAAAATGTGAAGCTCAATGAGATCTTTCGATTGAATATAGTCGTAACTGTATAGCAGCTGCCAAACGTTCAGAAATTGGGAAAAACCACTCTGACCGGAAATCTCGAATTTTTGAATCGGGATTGCGCGGAGCGTGTTAGAACGCTAAAAGAGCTTATTTCGGAAAGTTTCATCAATTTTTATCTTGATTTACGCCGCCAAACAACAATATGTGCCCAAAAGGAATCACCACCTTAAATCGGTATAGTGCTACACTGCAATCGTCAAATGTACGGGCCCCAAGCTTACTAATGAGGCATTCAACCCGAACACATGTTTATATAATACAGCATATAATATAGCCTTAATTTAACTAAAGAATCCTTTTTTGGTTTAGAAGAAGACAGTGTTTAAAGATAAAGGGTGAGTTGAACAGAAATTATAAAAACAAGAGCTTGCAGATGCGTTAACGTGGCTGAAGAATTTTTGACTCTTTAATCTGCTTAGGTAAAGCTTCTCAAATGAAGTTGTAGTATCGCTTGTCATATTTCTTTGAACTAATTCGTTAGCTCAATAACTGAAACAGTTATGATATTGTGAGTTTTTAAGTTACTGCTATGTTTTAGATTTTGAAACTAGTTTTGGAAAAGTTAGAAATTTTTAGATCCTTGTTGTGCGGTTTCTGATGAGTTAGAAACAGTTTGAAAAGAAGAATTGCTCCAACTTAAAAGTTTTTGTTTAGGACCATTTGTCGTCTTCTAAGTTCTTTAAAGTTTAAAACGTAAGTTCTAGACTTTAAACAGAGAAGCTGTTTAAAAGGATAGGGCCGCTTTTTGCAGATTTCTGACCATTTCCGATTTTGCTCATTTCCACTTATTTTGTAATCCCCGGGGTCTTCAAAACAAGACCAGAGCGTTTTCAGTAGTATTGCTTCTATCTTTATGTAGAGCCCTTCAAAAGTGACCTTAACGTGTGTTAAACATAGGAAAATTGAAGGCCATGCTTAAACGTTTGTGGCAGTAAACTTTTCCCATGTATGAATTAGATACAGCGCTACAACTCTGCACATATGTTTAAGACATACTATAGAGGGCAAATAATCATTCTGTTCTGGTACAAGTGTACTGTGTGTCGAATTTTTGGCGATCTTTCAAACTCAAATAAACTGGAATACTGGTGCTTTTTGAAGCATTATAAGTGGGCTTGGCAAACATTTTGGTCTCTCCTGTACGAGTGGCAAAAGCTACAGAAACAGATTATAGATAGTTGCACTCCGTACATAACTAGAAAGTAGTCGCAATTTTCAATCGTCTGCAACAAGCCCAAAACTCTTGCCACAAAAAGCGCGAATTTTGCTAAAAATAGCCAATTTTCAATGTTTTCGCATTATTTTAATAACCACACATTATCCATTCAAAGGCTGCCAAGATTGGCACTCAAGCATTCTATGCCTCCCCACACTGCGGTAAAACTAAATGCTTCAAGGCGGAACTTTTCTGTTCTGTCAGCTCCTTTGATTTTTCATTCGTCAAAACAGTCATATTGTCAAAATATAGACACATTGTGTATTTATCGACAGCTAAAAATGGGCTAAGAACGTTTCTAATAGAACTATGTGTCGAAAATTTAGTACTTCTAAATTAGAGCAAGTTAGAGCTGAGAGCACAGTTATCTAAAAAAGGTTCGTTTCACAATTCAAGAATGCATTGCAAACGACTGGCTGGCTATCCCGGTGTCACTTCACCAGTACAATATCTGCCCACAAATTGTGATGATTATCTGTATTAGCTGACCCCACTTCCGCTACCGTTCTGTCTCAACGCAGCCTTGTACAGCGAATTATCGAAAATTTCAAATTTTTGTTCTTTGAACCTGAATATATCGGCCACAGTTTGGCTTCGACCTCTAATTTTGTCTTGTTTTTGAGAACATATGGGACACATTGTGCGTAAAAATGAGCGAAATCCGTGTCTATCGATTTTGTACAAAAGCAACCCCCTCCCTTAAGGGAATTAGACTACATTGCTTAAACTTAAATGCTAATTTAAGCGAATTCTGCCACACTTGCGGGCTATAATGAATCGGTTAAATTAGATTTAATTTATTTTGTCTATATCCCAGATCCTATTAATAGTAAGATTTATTTTAGTGAGATAGCAATGGTCACAGTTTTCATAAAGCAAGGCTATCATTTCTCATTTTTGGAGTATCCAGCAGTTACGGTAGGTCTGAAGCATCAGCATTTCTTCTATACAGCTTTGCGATAATCGTTGAAATTTCAGAAATGCGTAATTTCGACCAATTACTTTGATGTGTGATTGTAGATCTCTTAGATATCAAGGAGAATCTCCTGAATTCTCCTGTTTTGAAATATATTCCGTATTAGGTCTTCATGGTTCGTTCTTGGTCCGCCCCAAAGTGATTAAGCTGGTCGATTTCAATTTGGAGACTGCTTAAGGTTTTCTGCCTTTGGCCTTATTTGATGAAAGATCAAAAACATCAAATTTATCGAGACATTGCTGATTAAAGCAGTTAGTTTTAGCTCATTTCATCTGCCATAAAAGGAACAACGACTAAAAATTCTAATCCATCCAGTTTAAATTTGTATAATCCTCTTAACACTGCAAGGATTCAAACACTAGTTGAAAACACAGCAGGTTAGTAGGACGGATTACGTAATTAAGCTGTAAAACCAGTTATAAAGCAGGATGGATGAATGGATGAAAATTAACTCGCTTGCATTTTTATAGGGAGTTTTCTATTAAAAGTGATTATAAGACCACAAGATAACATTAATATTTTTATTCTAGCCGTGTTAAAGAAAGGAATTAGGCTTAATCCGCTTAAATCTCTTAATTACCTGGATTAACGTTTAATCCGTTTCAGCTAAATAGTTCCGTTGATACAGATTCATTTTAACTGAGTCTATTTAATTTTCAAAAAAATAGACCTTCGAGCCACCAGTTACATGGCTCTGTCAGATTCCGTGTGACAACATGCCGTTTTGTGGAATAACATCAAAACAATCCATGCTATCCGTTAAGACTATTCCATGCATAGGTTATTGGGGGTTCAAAAAAGATCTAAATTTTGGATCCGACCCTATGTTAATGTATGCATTCCTTTGCTTTTGCTTGAAGTACGGATAACACTACAGAAGTTTGTGCAGTTGTTATTACTTCGAACATATCATGCAGGTCCCAATACATACTTGACACTTTTGTGTTGTCTTTGCCCGAGCTACTTCGATTGAATATGGTTTTTGGCTAATTTCTTTTCAAATTTTCATGCACAGATTCTAGGATTGCTTCCAATGTGTTCACGAACACCGAAGTAGTCAAGTATGAACGTTTCAAACATTTTAGATTACTTTCGCGAAACTTGTCCATAACGGGAATGCCAGGAATACCAGCTGTTTTCCCCAAATGAGTTGGGGTGGGGAATGGGAATAGTTAAAGAGACGCGTCTTTTTTAGTGATCGTGCAGACATAGTTTGTCACTACCTGATTTCAGAAAACTGACTACATTCAAAAATGTATCAGCATGATTGGAATAATTTTTGGATTTTCTGTAACATCATTGGTTGGCGTGGCATCTTACATTTGTAGAACCATTTCCAAGAAGTTATTGAAATAGTGTCATAAAACTGTAAAGTTCTTAAAATACGAAAGGATGTAATACTTGCTTAGCACAATAAACTGACTGAATAAACGATAGGAAGCTTTTCGTTGCTTGACTGCGAATTTGGTATTGTTATGTAATTGTATGTTTTTCGACCACTCAAAGATCAAACACCGTGTTCACTATTTTTTGTGAAGCGATTCCCAGCGAATGTAAGTCAATACTAAAACTTTATCACCTGCGATTTTACTGAAAAGCTCCTTATAAGTTTTTCCGAGAGGAAGCGTCCGAAAGAAATTATCCTTTGCGTTTGAGACAGAACATATCCGTGGTATTGCCTCTGAATGAATGTGGACAAGAGAACTCTCCCATAATTGACCACAGCTTCCTTAGTTTCCTTTGAAATGTGTAATGAAATTAGTGAAATTTGTGAAACCTTCACTCTGACTAGATTACACGCGTCCGCTTATCGAGGCAGACTTAGGCACTGGATTCCTGACGTGTAGTTTGCCAAAATCAGAAATTATCTGTTGCCAACCTTTAGCGGGCCTTCTTTGTGAGTTCGTTTGAGGCTCTGGATACTGGTAAATCAAGTCTTAAGCTCCAATTCCTGATCTTCTAGTTCCAGGGAAAGGTTGCTATACTTGGCTCTGCTCCGACTCCTGTATATATATGACTGGAAGGCGATCGCGCCGTAGCTTCGAAGGCAATCGGGTCTTTTGATCAGATATAGACTTTCAAGCAGTTTTAACGGGGAAATCAGCGAATAGTTAGGTTTTCCACGCACACAAAGCTTATTGAGATAAGCTATAAGACGGGATTACAAAGATCATAGAATATTAAGGACTGTGGATAATGATAATGATGATACTGTGAAAGTGTGAAGACAGATAAAGTTACTACAATAATAACTAGTTAACAGTGCAGCATAGAACCAAGAGTACATAATAACTAAGAGTGTGACAAGCGTCAAGCTCTTAGTTATTAGGCTTGGGACATCATCTGCACGATAACGGCTGACCCCCCCCCCCACAGACAGACACATCATTTCAAAGAAATTTGCACGCTATGTTTGTGTGCTGAAGCTCGCAAGAGACGCACATTGAGCCAACTGACCAGTTGTGTTTTCGTGCTTTGGAACGTAGGCATAGCGTGCGAATTTCTTTGAAGTGATGGGTCTAATTTGTGGGGGGGATCAGCCGTTATCGTGCAGATGATGTCCCAAGCCTAATAACTAAGATCTTGACGCTTGTCACACTCTTAGTTATTATGTACTCTTGATAGAACTAATATTCAATTCACAATTACTAATCATTCACAATTATCAAATACTGCAGAAGTCTCCAAACAAAGTGAACTGGCTGTTAATCTATGAAGAGTACAGAGTCACTGATTTGCTAGCTTAACTGAGTCTTGGACTACTTTATCCCTTTAGCTAAAGGCACTAATTTTCGGCTTTAGGAACCTATGTGAAGTTTAGGCTCAAATGACAATATAGAAATATTATGCGAACTTTGACTCTTTGGAAATAAGCAATTATTCCAACCCAATAATTATTATTTTAGTAAAGCATGACAAAATTATCAAATTAAGCTTGTCTTAAAAATCCACTGAGTTTTTAGCACTAACTGGTTCTTGACAGCGGTAGTCCAATGCTAGTGCACAGATGAATAAGATTGCGCAATTTAAACAAATATGTGTCAGAAATATAATTAGGAGTTGTTAAGGAACTGCGCTAAGCAGCAACTGGTCTAAAGGCAAATTAATCAAATTATAGATGCTGATTGCCGAAATGATTTGATTATACAGCCACGCCGTTATTTTAGGGGAAAAATTTTCTTTAAATTTTCTTTCCATTTTCTTTTTCTTTTTCTTGCGAAAGAAGAAATTTGGACTCTATTTTCTTTTTCTTTAAAGAAGAAAGAGTCATTAGGCTGTCTCAGGTTTCAGCTGTCAGTCAATTTTGCGTAAGCAACCCAGCTAGTGACCCTTTGCGAAAGGACTCCTGCTTGCTTTAATGTATGTGGTCTATGCTATGAATGCATATGTTACAAGGGTAACAGCTGTCAATCTCTCATTGAGACTTACTTTGAGTAATGCAGAAAGAGACTATGAAACTAAACTAAAAGGAAGCCGCTTTTCTTTGCCACTTTCTTTAAATTAAAGAAAATTGAAGCCAAATTTCTTTTTCTTTTTCTTTATTTAAAGAATTCTTCTCATTTTCTTTCTTTTTCTTTCCCCTAAAATTCCGACGTGGCTGTATTACAATGTCGTTTTGGACTGTTGGAAACTAGCTTCAACTTATAATCGAATAATAGCACTGATGACAAATAATTGCCAACTCAACCGGACTTAGATATAAACTTAACAGCAAGTTCGGCTCTTGAGTCTTTGGCATGCAAAATTAGGCGTTAATCATTTCTCTCTATTCACCTTCAGTTTGTCCACTGAGTCACTACATTTACTGAATTAGTTTGAACTACACGCAGTGCATTACTTTTAATGCAAAAAGTAAATGTTTCGAGACTGAAAGAACTGCAAACGAGACGACGCGATAGAATTGAAATAAATAATTGCCGCTGCAGCATCTGACGGCGCAAAGGTTTATGTTTTGGAACTTTCTTTGTAAGATTGTGCTCAGGACAGCTAAACAAGATTATAATGAATTTTGATTATTACATTCCACCGAGGACCTGCACCCAGTAGTGAGGCTTTGTTTGGATTAAAATGGCTTTTATTGTAAAGATCATACTAAAATAAATGTTTTGAGCATTAACTCATCAGACCTCCAGGAACTGAGTGACAATTTAGTCGACAATTTAGACAACTGTGTAGCAACTAACTCCCATCCTGAGGGAGGGGCGTGCACTGGGGATTCTCCGGCGGAAGCTTCAGCACTAGGAGAATGCACTGAAACCAAGAGGGAATGCATGACCGCTATCGGCCGGACTTGAAGCAAACACTGAGAGGTTTGGCAAATTTTGAATACTTGGTGATTAATTGGTCCAGGTGGAAGTGAAGCGACGTTTTGAAATTGTGCGAGATATTAAATTGGTATACATTTTTAATCGGCGTGCGAAAATTAATTAGAGTTTGTCTATATCATTTTATCTCAAATTTCCTTCAAGTTGTCGATATATTCACTAATACTTTGCTGATGATTAATCAATAGTTTTCCCTTTTACGAAAGCCAAACAGATCGAGTTCCTTTGAGTCCAGTTTTTCTAAACGTTCCAATAATTCCCTCGCTTTCGTCGTTTGTGGACCACTGCTTCTTTAAAGGCACAAGATTAAGCCAAATGTTGCAATAAATATTGGAAAAGTCGTCTTGGAATGCTTTTGTGAACACAAAGCGAAGCGAAAGCAAAATTGTGGTAAATGTGTTGTATCCTTGTCTGGTTGGTAGATTTCAGAATAGGAATATGTCCTTCGAATCAACATCTTGGTTTTCGACGTATGTGGCATTTGGAATCAGTGGTAGTTTCTTGGTTTCTTACAGCTTCTGGAGAGCATATTTTATCGATAAATTATATGATAGACAGCACAAAGATTTAGATACATGGTGCTGCAGCAAACCGTGCAGACTTTGTATGCAAGAAACATGGAATAAACAAAATAAATAAAAGTTTTTAACTATATTTAGCTTGCTGATTGGGCACAAGTATGTACAAGAGCTAAATAGATAAATGTAAGCTTTTATCGTTTGTAAATGTAAATCATTTAAATTATATGAGAAAGATGTAGCATGTATCCTCAGCAGATTGGTCTGTCGTTAATCTCGCGTAAAGGGACCGAGGTGTGGCTACAAAAGAGAATGGCCATAACGTACTTTTTATATTCCTCCATCAACCGCACTGATCATTTCTTTAATTTATATTTTCCTGATTTTTAAACTCATCCAATCGCTTCAAAGTTTAGCCCATGTCCTCAATACACATCTATTTACTTCAGTTCAATTTTACCTTCGCCAAGTACTGATTCCTACCATTGAAGATCAATCTGAAAATAGATGAATGTTGACTTATTTCATTTGTATTTTAATTCAAGTCATAATCTCACCTTTTTGGCATTAGCATGAGGTCAAGCATTGGCTTCAAGATAGACTGTCGTCTATATCATACATGGGCAAGGTCTCACTTCAAAGGGTGTACCAGAAATTATTTTGCGCGGTCCCCCTTCGCCTAACTGGCGGGCGTGGTGGAGAAGCCAGTTAGGTAGAATTAGCATAAAGCATATTGAAATATTAATATGCCCCGTGAAATATTAATATGCCCTACTGGTTACTATGTTTGTGAGCAAAACGGTTTACTATAGTTTAATCTATTATCTAGATTATATATTATTATATATATTATTATATATATAATCTATATTAATCTAGATTATATTATATTATCTATTATCTAATCAGATATACCTCGAAGGCTTCTCATGCTGCATGCTGCGACTAGTTTCTTCCCATCAGTAGCAGTAGTTCGTCACTTTTTAAAATATGGCTGAAATAATTCTTAAAATGCATCTATACAATGCTCACAATTTGCTAAATGTCATTATTTTCTTCCCCTGATCATTTAGATAATTACTATGCCCTCTGCATTATTATATATTAATATATTATAATGATTCTCAATTTTTAAATATTTTAAACATTTTCTATTTCAATGTTAACACACTTCTACGTCAACCATAATAAAACCGTCCTGACCATGGTGCGTGGAACCATATGACCTACAAAAGTGTTGTGCCGAGAACGCAAATATAATATGGTAAAACTTTACCAAAAACGGTACTTCCTTAAGGGGGCGCTTGCATTACCGGGAACGGTTCTCCTGAATTTATTTTCCAACGAATCTATTTCAAACTTTCAGCATAGGTAGCTGCTGCTAAATGCAAACAATATGTAGAATTTGAATAATCCAGTGCTTGGCTTGCGACTTACACAAGAGGGGTAAGTTGAAATTTTCAAAACGCTGTCACTCATTAACGGAGAATGAAATTAGCTCAAATTTGGCACAAATGCGTAAGTGAACATAACGCAGGGGCAATTTTTTCAGTTTTTCGATTTATGCAGTTTTGAGTATTTTATGAATATTCGAAAACTTTGAAAGTCAATATCTCACGGAATATACGATTTAAACATAAACCAAAAAAATTGCCTCTGCGTACCCGTCAAATAAACGTGCATGCAAAATTTGAGCGAGTTTTGTCGCAGCATTTATGAGAAAATCAAAATGAAAAATTTCGCACTAATCACTTCAGTTTCTCGCAAATATTATGCTTTTAATAAGTCGCACAGTGTATTTCATAAAATAATAAACAAATTCAACACAAAAGCAACGTGAAAAGTCCTGCAGAATTGATTTCCGAAAGATTGGTTTTTACATTGGCATTCGCGTTGGGAATGGTAAACGTAACTTTGTCATATATTCAACCGCCTGTAACTTTTGATTGCAACCACGTACAGGAGAGATATGCACATCGTTGTAACGAGCTTTTTATGCTCTTTCACCTACAGCATTCGACGTTGTCGTTTGCAGCTTTAATAAAATTTCGAAATTTTAAGCCATAGCGGTAGCTAGCCAAGCACGTGGTCTCCGCTACCGAAATTTTGTCAAAAGATGCCCCGCCAACCAAAGCAAGTTTAGTTGTGATTTCTTTAATATTGAGCTATCGGTCTAAATTTTATATATATAATCCCGATAATGCAAGCGCCCCCTTAAGGTGGTGATTCCCTTTGGTCACATAAAGTTTGCACCATTATAACTCATTCATTACTTGGAGTTAAGAAGCCATTTTTATATCAAAATGTAGCTTGCCATTTTCTCTTTTTAATGAGTACAATGAAGCTAAGTTTGGCTTTTCAAAATGTTTTTCCTGTATTTTAGAAGAAGTATAATTTTTCAGATTTTTTGCAGGCTGAAGTAGATTTTTTCGCAGGACATCGGTTAGAGCATTCGATACCTCTATCATATAGCTGGGGACCCTTTTTTAGTTATTGTGATATCGCTCTTCGTTATGGAGAAATAAACTAAAATGTCTGCGCAACCTGGATTTTGCCTACTTTTCACTACTTTGGCAAGCCACTACTTCAGTTAGAAAGCAGCTATCTGGGCAACTAAAAAAGAGTCCCGGGGTATTTTTGTGTAGAACACATCTGCTAAGTGGCAACTCTCTAGCTTGCATACTAAATTCTGCACAATCGTTGGAAAAAATTTGGTCGTGTTTTTGCAAAAACTACATTTTTTGTGATAGCAGCCTAAGGGATAGCAATTGTACGATGGTCATGCCTCCGATAATTGGCCTCTGTGAGACCTTTAAATTGACACCCTTAGTTTAATTTTACGGCTTTCGTAGCTCAGGAAGTAGTGGGTTATTTGATTTCTGCAGAAAGGACAAGTTTTTGACGCCAAAATAAGAAAATTGGCTATATCTCACGATAGGGAAAAGCTAGAAATTTCCTTCCAAAAGCAAAATTGTAGAGTTTAACGAGTTCTTTCGAATGGATATAGTCATTGCCATGCAGCTGCTGCCAAACTTTCAGAAATTGGCAAAAACCGCCCTGAACGCAAATGTTGAATTTTTGAAGCGCGATTGCGCAGAGGGTGTTAGAACGCTAAAACAACTTATTTTGGAAAGTTTCGTTGAATTTCATCCTGGTTTACGCCGTCAATCAACAATATGTGCCCAAAAGGAATCACCACCTTAAAAACAAGTTAAATTCTTCGATATGTCAAATACAGAACTTCCCCAATAATAAATAATAAAAATATTATTTAATAAATAAGCAAAATGCTAACTTGACGGAAGTAGGTCTCTTCGAAGTTTGCTGCCTTTCCGCCCACCTGGCTTAGTGAGACTTGACAATAAAATCTGACCTGTGACTGAAGTAGTGGATGAGATCTGCTAAAGTTACTATGTTTTTAAATCGCTCAAGTAAATTTTTGGAGTACAGTGTTAACACTCCAATGGGTTACTAGCAGCATTAATTTAATTTTAGTTTTCATTTTAGAACAAGATTTAAATTCACATGTTTTGTTTGATAATTATATTTTTGTTGGGCTTGCAGAATTGGGGCAAACGGGGGAAGGGAAGGCATAGGTGTGGCTGGCGAAAAAAGTGGGGGTGGGGATTCAGAAAAAAGTAGGGAGGGGGTTTGGCGAAAAAAGGGAGAGGGGGGTCGCGAAAAGTCGATTTGGGGGGAGTGGTAAGAAAAATTTTCTAGGGGGGGGGTCGGAGAAACATTTCGAAAAAAGTCGGTTTTTCGTTAAAAAATTGAAAAGTTTTCTCAATTTACAACTATTTTTAACGATTTTTAGCTTAAATAAGCGAATTCTAGCAATTTTTCGCTAATTTTTGGGATTTTTTGGAAACATTTAGAATTTCTAGCTAAAAATTTTCAAAAATTTAGGTAGGGGTTTGAAAATTTTTAGGGGGGAGGAGTCTGAAAAAATCGATTTGAGGGGAGGGGTGGGGTAGGAAAAAATTTTGGGGGGGGGGTTGGCGACCCCTCCATTTGGGGGGAGGGGTCCCCCATCACCGCTCCCCCCACACGAAGCCCATTTCTAGAAAACAATTAGAAAATATTAAATGTTTTCTAATTTTTTTCTAATTATTTTCTACAGTTGACAAATTTTTTCCAGTTGTTTTCTAATTCTTTTCAAATTGTTTTCTAAATTAGAAAACAATTAGAAAATAAAATCTTAATTGTTTTCTAATTGTTTTCTTTGTTTTTTCCAATTGTTTTCCAAACTAGAAAACAATTAGAAAACTATTCAATTTTTTCTAATTATTTTCTGATTGTTTTGAAATTAAAAAATTAGAAAAGAAATCTATTTTTTCTAATTAGTTTCTACTATATATTGTGAAATGTCATCAAACAGATTCATATGAATGCATTTTCCTTGTCTAGTATATAATATTATATATTTGTCTAACATTTATTAAAGCATTAGTCAAAGATTTATTTTGAGAATTTTGCTTTTGCATACGTATAACGTATAATATAACGTATAACGTAAGCTTCTAGCAAGCCAGGTAAGCAAAATTCACCAAATCTGACCGCATAGGATGACGCAGCGTGCTCGATAGTACTGGCATTTTTTAAGTGGGGAAGGGGTGCCCCCACTTTTCGGAGTCTCCCCCCACCTTCGCCCCCCCCCACTTTTTGACAAGCCCTCCCCCACGTTTTTGGGGGACACCCAAAAGTGCCAAAAAACTTTTTTAAAACACCCAAAAGTGCCAAAAAACCAAAAAAAAACAAAAAATGTTTTTGAATTCAAATTTTAAAAAAATTTCTCAATTTTTAGCTAGGTAATTTATGCGCTTATAAGTTCATTTTAAGCTTAAAAACAGCGATTTTTGCGTATTTACCTTAAACATGCTAATTTTCCGCTAAAACTTTAGGTATATTTATATCCTGGGCTTGCCCCCCCCCCACTTTTCGTAAGCCCCTCCTCACTTCCCCGTCCCCCTCGCTTGAAATGGTGCCATGTCCGATTTCGATCCCCTGGAGCATACGACTATTCAGTCTTGGTAAGGAACGGGGTGGGCTGTTTGCCCGGCTGCTAATCTCCGTCCTTCGACAAATTGAGATAGGTATTATTAAGGTTTCTTTTAAATTCATTTACGCATTCAGAACAATCTCGGCATTCAGAGAGTTCCAAATTGGAACAACTCGATTACAAAAATAATTTTTTCTAATGTCTAGGCGGGAACGGTTTAACATCAATTTATACTGATGCCCACGAGTAACACTGTAACTGTGTAAGCTTTTTTCTTTCGTGACTAAGGATATATATGTATATATGTATATATATATATATGTATATATATACGTATATATATATATTAGGGATCGACCGGAACTCCAAAAAACCGGAACCGGAACCGGAATTGGCTTTAAAAAACCGGAACCGGAACCGGAACCAGCTCTTTAACACTACAAAAATCGAAAATTTTTTCTGACGTTTTGGACAATTTTTGCACAATTTTTCGCTTTTTTATAGTTATAGCCATGGGGGAAAAAACCCACATTTTCGGATTTTGGCTGGAACTTTTTTATTATAAGCGCTATATGAGAACTTTATATACCATCGTACTTGGCGTACTTAGATCTATCTTTTAAGCCCATTTGCACTTCTCTATGTTGTACCGTTAGACCGGTATAATGCAAAAAGTAGCGGGGGAAAAAACCCAATGGGGGGAAAACACCCAAATGGGGGGAAAAACCCACCCCTCACAGGTCTCAAAAATTGTAGTAGCGCTATTCTGAAACTTCCAGTGTAAAATTCAACTCTTTTTTAGCTAGTATATATAAATCAAAAAACCCGATCTAAGTATATACCTTTTTTTGAGATTTCATGTGCCATTGAAAATGCAGCATCAAACGGATAGGTTTCATAAAGTTTAACACATAAACATAGGGCAATTTTTGAAAAATGCTAAAAACGATGTAATTTGATAAAACTTATTAGTCTATCGTGTAGAGAATGGTTTTTTACGTTCAATTGGCTGTTAAAATCCACAATTGGACCTGTCCTGGGTCCTCCAGTACCGAAACGGCACTTTCAGGGTTTTTGGCCCCTAGCTAGCCAGGGAAGCAAAATTATCCAAATCTGACGCCATAGGATGATGCAGCGTCCTCGATAGTACCGTGCTATAGTGTCGAATTGTTTCCGTGTTTGATTGTTAAAAAATTTTTCAAAAAAAATTGGGTGGGTTTTTTCCCCCCAAAGTGGGTTTTTTCCCCGCCACATTTGGCAATGTGCCAGACCAACGGTGCGCCGGATCGATCTAATTCTGGCTGTGTGCAAAGAGGAAGACTTGCATCATTGCAGATATTTGCAAAACTTTTCTATTCCAACCCAGTCAAAAGTTACATCGGTCCAAACTTTTGCAAAATTTTGGCATGGTTGGACCAAAAAGTAGGTGTCATTTTCAAAATGTCATAAAATGAGCAGGAGTGAACCAAATGACTTGATCTTTGCACACATAGGTAAGAAAGAGTCGCGCTTTCTGCTGCTATGTTTTGGAGCTCATAGCTCCAACCCATGGTCCAGGAGGCGGGTGGGTTTTTTCCCCCCAAAAAGGGGGTGGGTTTTTCCCCCCATGGCTATACTTGAACATTGTAATAACGTTTGCTTTATATTTTATATAGTTATTTCAATGCAGGAACATGAAATTTGCAATTTATTAAGAGATTCTTGTCTTATAGCACAGTTAAACTTTACTACATTATAGCTTTAAAATTAAAATTTAAAATTTAAAATTAATTATACACGGTATGAATATGCTATATATACGTATTTATATTATTCGAGCACATTTTCGATGAATAAACGGCATCTATATTTTTACGTTCTATATACGAATTTCGATGAATAATTTAATCGAATGCAAGTTGACTTAAAGGACATTTGCTAGCAAATAAAATTTAGCGTCTTACTTGGTTAAGCTGAATTTTAAATTAAGCTAAATATAGGTAGATTGATTCCTCCAAAATTTTTGCGAGCACCAACAACTGCTCCATCGACAAAATAAGTCATAAACATGTTTAGTTTTTGTCTGGCTTTCTAGGCTGATAATTTCTAGTCATAATCAAAAAGTTCATTTAACTTTACTAGAAGCGTTGCAGCATTTTCAAAACGCAAAATAAAAAATAATGCCATTTACATTTTTAGAAAACAAAAGATATCTATTATATACTATTTTAGTTTACTTTTATTCTCTCTGTACTTCAGACAAAATTAAACTTTTTCTGAAAATTACTCTTCTTGTATGTATAAATTCCGTATTGTAAATCTAATCTGGTTATGGAACTTAGGTAACATCAGCTATATACAAAATTGGACTTGTTTAGAACATCGGCTTATAATTCCTTAGGTTGTTGTTATATATATCTCAGTATAATTACTTTGTTATTGGAGTTTTCTGATTAAAATGCAAATGGTTTTTGCATGATTGAAATATATATAAATTTTCATCCATTAAACATATAAGCCAAATTTTCATCCATTAAACATTATAAGCCAAAAGTATTTTTCACAAGTTTCAAAGAAAACCGAAATGCACAATTTCTCCAATTTGAGTTAAACAAAATTTCTTCCGTTTAGCTAGCTTCATCAGGATTTTTAAATTTTAAATGACGTTTCTTCAAAAGATTTTTAAAAACCATTGCTATTTGTTCCATCCATAATTTTTTAGTAATTCTGTTGATCTGCGCACTGGATTAATTACTAAACAAAGAGCAACAAACTTACGTAGTCCATATGTATTTAAAGTCCAGTCTCGATTTAAACAATTAAAAAGATTAAATTTAAGCTAAAACTGACATTTGATTATACAACAGCGCACTCTATAATTTTGAAATAACATAGGTCGACGGTAAGGCTTCAATAATTTCAATTCAGCATTAGGTATCTTTACCACTACGTAAATTTAAAAGTTTCGGCGGTCTTGTGCTATCTAATCTGAGTTATTAAGCATTATTTTTGTTTTATAATATACGTATTAATATTCATAACAACGATACATTAGACATTATTATTACAAATTCAGAACATTCTAAGTATATAATGCAATAGCGCCGCAGGCGAAAATTTTTGAATAAATAATATTCTGGTTATAAGAGAATCGCAGTTTTTTCAAAAAGTTTTAAAGAAGTTTGATAAAATTTTTGAAAATTTTAATAAAATTTTACTTTTGATGATAGGCTAAAAGTGGTTCCGGTTCCGGTACGTTTTCAAAAACCGGAACCGGAACCGGAACCGGAACCGGAACCAAAAAGTACCGGAACCGGAACCGGAATTCCGGTCGATCCCTAATATATATATATTTATATATATATATATTTATATATATATATATATATATATATATATATATATATATATATATATATATATATATAGGCTTTTTATCGCTTACATCGCTTATGAAACAGTATTTTTACTGTTTGCAGTCCCGATTAGCATTATGGAAGCGCAAACGCAGTATATTCATGAGCGAAGCAATTATTCTTCATTTAGAAAATAATTATAAATTAATTGGAACACAATTAGAAAACAATGAGAAATTATTAGAAAATAAAGCCATAGCAAGTCTTCAGAAAACAATTAGAAAACAATAGAAACGTTTTAGAAAACATAAGAAATTATTTAGAAAACAATTAGAAAAATCGACATTTTTTCCTGAAAACAATATGAAATCAATTAGAAAACAATGAGAAATTAATTAGAAAAAATCTAGAAATTAATTAGAAAATGGACACCTTCAGTTTAGAAAATAATTAGAAAACAATGAGAAAACAATGAGAAAACAATGAGAAAATAATTAGAAAATTTTCAGAAAACATTAAGAAAATAATTAGAAAAAATTATCATTGAGTTTTCTAATTGTTTTCTAGAAAAGGGTTTCGTGTGCCCACCCCCCCCCCCCAACACACCTATGAGGGAAGGTCCTTCCCAGTGGCGGATCTAGCAGTAGCGGCGCCAGGATTTTTTGAAGGGGGGGGGCCCGACCCAAAAATCCGGCGACCTTTTTTTGGGATGGGAAATCCAAAATTGTTGCCAAATTTTAGCAAGTTTTACCTTCATTTTCCAAAAATTTTCTCAAATTTTAGCAAAAATTTTTCGGTTTGTTCCAAAAATTTGCCGATTTTTTAAAAAAATTTCTTAAAAACACTCAAATTATGCATATAAACAGCTGAAAAATTTTTCAAGGGGGGGCCCGACACCCCAAAGGGAGGGGCCCAAATCGCAAAGGGGGGGGCCGGGGCCCCCGGGCCCCCTCCCCCCTGGCGCCGCCACTGGGATCTAGCTGTGGGCGACGTGATGTTAGGTGTGATTGAGTGGGGGGGCATGGCATAGGTGTACCACCTGTTTGGGTTGGGGGGGGAGTAGAAGGTCCAAATTTGGCGAGGGGGACCCCACCCAAATCCGAAATTTGGGGGGGGAGGACCCCCCTAAACTGTACCCAAGTTTTTTTAGCTAAAAATGTTCCTTTTTCGATTAACAGTACATTAAACGTACTCAAAAGCTTCTGTAAACAGTTTTCGTATGCGAAAATAGGCCTTGAAAATTAACAAATTTGTATATATATACTAAAAATGCCTAAATTAGCCCAGATTTTGGTTTATATATAATTGCGTATATTACCTTTTAATTGCTATAAATAACCATCTTTAGCTGTTTATAGGTGATTTATAGCCTATGTTTCTAATTTGTTTCAAAAATTTTCTGAAGTTGCAAAAAATGTTTTCAAAAATTTTGCATTTTTTACTTGGTTTGGACCCAATTTTAGGGGGGGAGGGGGGTTTTAGCTCGGCTTGGGGGGGGGAGTAGTTGAGGTCGGGTAGGGGGGGAGGGGGGTCTGGCCTCTCCGTGGGGGGGGGGGGTCTCACAGGGGATAAACTGTAGCCTGGTATAGCCATGGGGGGAAAACCCACATTTTCGGATTTTGGCTGCAACTTTTTTTATTATAAGGGCTATCTGAGAACTTTATATACCATCGTACTTGGCGTACTTAGAACTTTCTTTTAAGCCTATTTGCACTTCTGTAGGTTGTACCGTTAGAGCGGTATATATAATGCAAAAAGTAGCGGGGGAAAAACCCAATGGGGGGAAAAACCCAAATGGGGGGAAAATAATCCCACCCATCACAGGTCTTAAAAATTGTTCTATAGCAATTCTGACACTTCCAGTGTAAAATTCAACACTTTTTTAGTTAGTATGAACCAAAAAAGCCGATCTAAGTAGCTTTTTTTGAGATCTCAGGTGCCGTTGAAAATGCTGCATCAACTGGCCAGGTTTCATAAAGTTTAACACATAAACATAGGGCAATTTTTGAAAAATGCTAAAAATGATGTAATTTGATAAAACTTATTATTCTATCGTGTAGAGAATGGTTTTTTTACGTAGAATTGGCTGTTAAAATCCACAATTGTACCTGTATTGGGTCCTCCAGCAGCGAAATAGCACTTTTAAGGTTTTTAGCACCTAGCTAGCCAGGTAAGCAAAATTGTCCGAATCTGACCGCATAGGATGACGCAGCGTGCTCGATAGTACCGTGCTATAGTCTCTAATTGTTTCCGTGTTGAGTTGTTAAAAAAATTTTCAAAAAAATTGGGTGGGTTTTTTCCCCCCAAAGTGGGTTTTTTCCCCGCCACTTTTGGCAATGTGCCAGACCAACGGTACAGCGGATCGGTCTAATTTTGGCTGTGTGCAAAGAGGAAGAGTTGCCATCATTGCAGTTATTTGCAAAACTTTTCTAACCCAACCCAACCCAGTCAAAAGTTACATCGGTCCAAACTTTTGGTAAATTTTTGGATGGTTGAACCAAAAAGTAGTTGTCATTTTCAAAATGTCATAAAATAAGCAGGAGTGAACCAAATGACTTGATCTTTGCATACATAGGTTAGAAAGAGTCGCGCATCCTGCTGCTATGTTTTGGAGCTCATATCTCCAACCCATGACCCAGGAGGCGGGTGGGTTTTTCCCCCCAAAAAGGGGGCGGGTGGGTTTTTCCCCCCAATTTTTTCAGGTAGTGCGCGTTAGCGCACTACCTACCATAGCTTCTTTAAGGGGGGGGGGGGTTGGGGGGGACTACTATTTCCCCCCCAAAATTTTCGACCAAATTTACCCCCTCCCAGATTTTTTGGACTTATCCTCCCCCACTTTTGGCTAATTTTTTACCCCCCCCCCCCCCCCCGAACCCCCCCCCCCAACGATTTTTGGACCCAAAGCTAGCTAAATGTTGGTCGAGAAAATGGTCATTTTTTGAAAAATTTTTCTAAAATTTTGGCTCAAAAATCGCTTTAAAACGGTTCAAAAACGCCTAAAACGTTAAGAACAAGCCTTATTTTGATGACAAAAGGGCTAAATTACAGAAAATTTTGCATTTTTTGGCCATTTTTTGAATTTTCTGAGGTCCGAATTTTGGGGGGGGGTTCGGGGGGTACTCCCCATCACATTTCGGGGGTCGACCACCAAATTTCCGAAGTTTCCCCCCCCCCCAACCTAAATTTCCAGAGAAACTATGCCCCATAGGGCCATAGGTGTAATTGGGGGGAGGTTGGGGGGGGGGGGTAACCCCCCCAGCCATTTTTACAAACCACCCCAAAAACTTTGATATGGACAGACTTTCATTTTTCACTGAAGACTGTTTAAGAGAAACTTGATATGGTTTTGTTGAAATTAAGAACTAAAGAGAAGAAACGTAATTATAAATTAGGACAATACACTTCTCTTTACATTAGACTACAGTACCAGTACAGTACATTTACAGTACCAATGACCTCTGACCCCTGACCTTAATTGCGCGATTGTTTCGGTTAGGCCATTTTGCAATTTCAGTGTGTTTAGTTCATTAGTTGAATGTGATATCTGAAACACTTGGGGGGAGCCCCCCCCCCAGTGGCGGCGCCAGGGGAGGGGCCCGGGGGGCCCGGGCCCCTCCCTTTGCGATTTGGGCCCCTCCCTTTGGGGTGTCGGGCCCTCCCCCCTTGAAAAATTTTTCAGCTGTTTATATGCATAATTTGAGTATTTTTAAGAAATTTTTTAAAAAAATCGGCAAATTTTTGCTAAAAATCGAAAAATTTTTGCTAAAAATCGAAAAAGTTTGCAAAAATTTGAGAATTTTTTGGGAAATGAAGGTAAAATTTGCCAAAAGTTGGCAAAAATTTTGGATTTCCCAAAAAAAGGTCGCCGAATTTTTGGGTCGGGCCCCCCCCCCTTGAAAAAATCCTGGCGCCGCTACTGCCCCCCCGTTCGATGTCCCTTCCAACTGGGAGGGAAATCTACGAAGCCCAATTTTTAGAAAACAATTGGAAAAGTTTTTCAATTGTTTTCCAAAAATTTTCTATGAAGTTTTTCAATATTTTCAAAATTCTAAACTTTTCCAATTGTTTTCTAACTGATTTCTGTTACTTTTTTTTCTAGAACGGTTTTCCCACTTTCTAATTGTTTCTGAAATTTTCTGGCTAATTTCTAAAAAGTTTCTTAACTTTTTTCTAAATGTTTTCCTTAAAAAATGGGACATTTTCTTATTGTTTTCTCATTATTATCTGTATGTTTTCTAAATATACTTCTGGTGTTTGCTGTTGAAATGAAAAATCAATACTTTTTTCTACACAGCGGCGAGGATGCTCCGCAGTAAGTGTCGAAGCCGGCTCAGCGAAAAGTGACTAATTTTGTAGTCGTCGCGCAGGTCGATACTTACAAGCTGGGGCTTTTTATATATACACAAATTGTATATAAAAAGAAATCAGACCCAGCTTGTAAGTGTCGAATCGACCTGCGCGACAACCACAAAAATAGTCACTTCTCGCTGAGCCGAGCCTGAGCCGCTGAAAGCGCAAAAAAGTAGCGATTTTTCAATTCAGCAGAAGTATTTTAGAAAACATACAGATAATAATGAGAAAACAATAAGAAAATGTCCATTTTTTAAGGAAAACATTTAGAAAAAATTAAGAAACTTTTTAGAAATCAGCCAGAAAATTTCCAGAAAACAATTAGAAAGTGGGCCAACCGTTAGAAAAAAAGTAACAGAAATCAATTAGAAAACAATTGGAAAAGTTTAGAAAACAATTTGAAAATATTCAGTAAACTTATAGAAAATTTTTGGAAAACAATTAGAAAAACTTTTCCAATTGTTTTCTAAAATTGGGCTTCGTGTGACCCCCCTCCCTCCCAGTTGGAAGGGACGTCCCCAACTGGGGGGGGGGGGCAGTAGCGGCGCCAGGATTTTTTCAAGGGGGGGGGGCCGACCCAAAAATTCGGCGACCTTTTTTTGGGAAATCCAAAATTTTTGCCAAATTTTGGCAAATTTTACCTTCATTTCCCAAAAAATTCTCAAATTTTTGCAAACTTTTTCGATTTTTAGCAAAAATTTTTCGATCTTTAGCAAAACTTTTTCGATTTTTAGCAAAAATTTGCCGATTTTTTTAAAAATTTCTTAAAAATACTCAAATTATGCATATAAACAGCTGAAAAATTTTTTGATAGAAATAAAAATAGAAAAAATTAAGAAACTTTTTAGAAATCAGCCAGAAAATTTCCAGAAAACAATTAGAAAGTGGGCCAACCGTTAGAAAAAAAGTAACAGAAATCAATTAGAAAACAATTGGAAAAGTTTAGAAAACAATTTGAAAATATTCAGTAAACTTATAGAAAATTTTTGGAAAACAATTAGAAAAACTTTTCCAATTGTTTTCTAAAATTGGGCTTCGTGTGGGGTAGTTAGGCTCGAAAAATTGGCCGAAAGTCGGGTATTTTAGGGTAAATTTTGCAAAATTCTACAAAAATGTCCAAATTTTAGGCTTAAAGTGTTCATTATAGTCAGGGCGGGGAAAAAGACACACCCGAAAAGATGGGGAGAAAAAACACACCCACCCAGAGAACTCAAGGTAGCAGATATAGAGACCTAGTATAGTGCAAATGAAAGCGCTATCTTTTTACAGTAAAACCGTACCCATAAGGTTGGTATTGGCCAAAGCGTTATATTCTGACAGTGTTCCAAAGTTGACCCCCTTAAACCACCTCTGAAACCTAAGAAATTTTAAATTTTGCTAAGCTTATTTCTAGACACCTATAAGGAAAGAAGAAAAACACAGAACGAGGCACAGTAACACAAGATGCGCACTCAACCTCTTCTGTAGTTAGAGTCATTTTAAATTCAAGAGTACTGGATACATCCGACATAAACATATTCCGTTCCATTGCATTGCAAACCCCAACCTATTCAAAAATGAGTGTATATACGTAAAATAACATAGTGCATAACATACTAGGTGCCTTGGAGCACAGGCAATATATATCCTCAGATGAGTGCTCAAAGCCCCATGCGTCTCATCACCCAGCCTCACCAGGTGCGCACCTGGCATGGGGAAACTGGGTGGATATATATTTACTCCAAGAGTGAGAGTCATACGAATACACAAAGAATTATATAAAATATTTTAAAAATAAACTTTATTTAAAAAAAATTTTTTAATAATAAAATTTTGTCAACATTTTTGTCCGTAAACAGAGATTTTTTAGAAAGCCACTTCGAAATAATCTGTCGTAATTTATTATTGGAAAATTGTCTATAAGTAAGTTTATGAATGAGTTTGACAACGGATTGCTCGAGAAATGACGTATTAGTACTTAACATAGTTAAACGTACTAATTCGTTATAAAATACTTGTCCAGCCATTTTTTGTGAGTAATTAGAAAAGGCATGTGGGAATTTAAGCGTAATAAAATTAAACTTTTCCGTTTTATCGAAAGGTTTTGTTATAAAATATCCATTTTTAATCGCAATTTCGATATCCAATACTTCAGCTAGACTATCGTCTTTATTTTGTCTTTTTAAAATCAAAGATAGTGGATAAATCATCGGTTTAACGATTTCAAATATTCCTTTATCATTAAAAACCGTTAAATCATCCATATATCGAAAAATGTAAATCAACGAATTAGTTAGTTCCCAGTCTTTTTGTTTAATTAAACTATATATGAATTTGAATTCGCAATTAAATAAAAACAGATTTACTAAGTATGGAGCACAATCTGTGCCCATGGGAATACCTATATTTTGTCTGCAAACTTTATCCCCAACAGTAAAAACCGTATTGCTAACTACACACTTTATAAATTCCTTTAAATTTTGTTTATCAATAAAATTTGAAAGATTTCTGTTGTTACTCCAGAAAGCTTTCTTAGTAGTAGCAACCATTCCACTCGTTCCCATAAAACGATCTATAAGATCATTCATATAAAAGAAAATATCATCGTGTGTTAGAGAAGTATACATTTCTGTAAAATCATAAGTAGCCACGTTTTGTGCGACCACCTTTTTATTCATTTCTTTAATTGCATCAATTATCTGTTTTGAATTATCAATTACCCAAAATAATTTTAATTTGTACCTTCCGTTACGTTCAATAGCTTTACAATAATTACGTACCTTGATGTACAATAATTTTAAGCACTGAGAAACTTTAGATGAAATAGTTTTCAAGAAAGAATTTTTTGAAGAGATAATTACTCGAAACTTTACTGGTTTTTTATGAAACTTAGGCAAAATTTGTATAAAAGGGAGCGAACCATACAAACTTTGTTCATTCAAACCATAATCCATAGCAATTTGCTGCTTCAATTCTGGTAATGTTATAGAAGTAAAACTATAATTTGCCACATTATGTTCATAACCAGTTTCTAACAGAAGTTGTCTTAAATAGAATTGTTTGCAGATGAGGCAAAAATTTTGAGAAGCCTTATCTATCACCGTAATAGGAAAACTTAGCTAGTCTTTGGCATAGGGGTATATGTGGACACCCTCTAGCGTTTGGTATAGACGGCAGCCTCCTGCCTTTTATACAGGCTAGTGAGTACTGGGTGTGTTTTTTCTCCCCGCCCATTTTGACCCCTCAGCGGGGAAAAAAACACCACCCAATTTTCACAAAAAGTCCAATATGTAGTTCTGAGCAATTCTGATGCTCTTAAACGATAAAGCGGGTCTTGTTTTGTAATTTTGGTTCAAAAAATATGCACTTAGAGCCTCTAATGGCTCATAAATTAAGGATTAAAATTCGCTGCATCATCGTGCCAGGTTTCATATGTTTACAATGCAAATTTTTAAAAATCTTAAAAAACTTAATGAAATTGCAATTTAACGCCAAAACTAACTTAAATAATGATAAACAATGACATTTGCAAGTGTTTTGGTATATTTATAGTTGACTGGTGCCGCTTTTGCTGCGATTTGCGATCATTTCAAGGGTTCAGGTGCCTTGACATAAAATGCATCTGACTATGTCCGATAAGCAGCTTTCTACTAGAAACAAAGTGCACTATGTTATTTAGCATGGCCAAAAATGTACAAACAACCTTTAATATGTAACAATTAGTGTCCCGCGGAACACCCAGGATCATTTTTAGCACCGTGTTTTTTTCCTCGCCGGTGTGTTTTTTTCCCCAAATTGCGGGGAGAAAAAACACAGACAAAATCGATTATTGCTACTGATGTACAAGGGATCAGGCGGATTTTTATACATGAATCGATAGAACTAAAGCGATATACACCATGGTACAAACGCAAGCTCTCTCAGCCTTAAGGTGGTGATTCCCTTTGGTCACATAAAGTTTGCACCATTATAACTCATTCATTACTTGGAGTTAAGAAGCCATTTTTATATCAAAATGTAGCTTGACATTTTCTCTTTTTAATGAGTACAATGAATCTAAGTTTGGCTTTCCAAAATGTTTTTCCTGTATTTTAGAAGAAGTATAATTTTTCAGATTTTTTGCAGGCTGAAGTAGATTTTTTCGCAAGACATCGGTTAGAGCATTCGATACCTCTATCAAATAGCTGGGGACCCTTTTTTAGTTATTGTGATATCGCTCTTCGTTATGGAGAAATAAACTAAAATGTCTGCGCAACCTGGATTTTGCCTACTTTTCACTACTTTGGCAAGCCACTACTTCAGTTAGAAAGCAGCTATCGGGGCAACTAAAAAAGGGTCCCGGGGTATTTTTGTGTAGAACACATCTGCTAAGTGGCAACTCTCTAGCTTGCATACTAAATTCTGCACAATCGCTGGAAAAAATTTGGTCGTGTTTTTGCAAAATCTACATTTTTGTGATAGCAGCCTAAGGGATAGCAATTGTACGATGGTCATGCCTCCGATAATTGGCCTCTGTGAGACCTTTAAATTGACACCCTTAGTTAAATTTTACGGCTTTCGTAGCTCAAGAAGTAGTGGATTATTTGATTTCTGCAGAAAGGACAAGTTTTTGACGCCAAAATAAGAAAATTGGCTATATCTCACGATAGGGAAAAGCTAGAAATTTCCTTCCAAAAGCAAAATTGTAGAGTTTAACGAGTTCTTTCGAATGGATATAGTCATAGCCATGCAGCTGCTGCCAAACTTTCAGAAATTGGCAAAAACCGCCCTGAACGCAAATGTTGAATTTTTGAAGCGCGATTGCGCAGAGGGTGTTAGAACGCTAAAACAACTTATTTTGGAAAGTTTCGTTGAATTTCATCCTGGTTTACGCCGTCAATCAACAATATGTGCCCAAAAGGAATCACCACCTTAAGTCAAAAAAGTTACAACCTTAGTTCCGTATATGTGTTTTTCCCCGCCCTGACTATATTGCGTGAAATATATACATGTTTTCAAAAGTTTCATGGACTTTCTGACTCAATATTGACCCTATTTTGGAGTTAGAAACATGCTCGCAATCAAGTTTTCGAGTTTAAAGGCCCTGTGTAATGTTAAAATTAATGGTTGGATGCTTTTTGGCATTAGCAATGGCTGAAAATGCGATTTTTGGCATAAAAATTGAAAAACTTTTTTGAGGGAGGTTTGGTGGAGGGTCTTGGCGGGGGGCAGTGGCGGATCCAGGGGGGGCCCGGCCCCCCCTTTGCGATTTGTGCCCCTCCTTTGACATTCCGGCCCCTCCCTAGAAATTTTTTCAGCTGTTTATATGCATGTTTTGAGTGAAAATTAAGCATAATTTTAATTAATTTCACAAATTTTTAAAAAATTTCGATTGCGGCGCACTTATATATACTTCTGTGCTGCTTTATTACGTACAAGTTCTGTGACAGAACTTCTGTCTCTTCAAGTGTCTTCTATTTTGTTTCCTTTCCTGTTTTGTCAGTATGTAATTGTACTCAACGCCTTCAGTTTATTTTATGACTGTATACCGGCTTATATACGGGCATTTACAAATTTTATTTTGCTTTCATAACATATATATATAAATGGGCAACTGGGCTTATTCGAGTGGGGGCCCCCCATAAACACCCTTCGCCCCCAAAAATCGCCCCCCCCCAAAAAAGTGGGCGCCCCTTTTGGTACCAAATTTTGCCCTGAAAAAATCGCTCAGAAGGCCAAATTTTCAAAAATTTTACTTTTTACACATTTATTTGCTGTTTATTTATTTTTACACATTTACTACATTTTTACTCAATTTTTGCCCTTTTCAACGCTAAATCTGCTTATTTTTGCTATAAAAATCAACTTTTATAGTATATATAGTCAGGGGGGGAAACATAAATAGGGAAGCAAGCCTCCAACTTTTTCTTCGTTTGGATTTGGATCGGTTTGAGTATACCGTTACGTACCGTGGGCAAATACCTATCCAATCGTACATTCAAACTTCTCGTACACCTCTCTCAGCTTTGGCAGTAACAGGATTTGTCCATGTTTTTTACCCGCGAATCGGGGAAAAACATGGTGCGGGGAAAAAAAACATGGCACGGATTTCTAGCAAGCAACCATTTAGAGTGGTTTAAAAGCGTTGTTTCAGCTGTTTTTAGCGTGCAAAACTACCTAGGCACCATTCTAGCGTCACAACAAGCTTAAAACCCGATTTTTTGGTCAAAACGCCAAATCCGCCGTACCTAGCCTGTTTGGGCATGAAACCTGCTGGGAACTGGCCATAATATGCAGAATATCGCTAGAAATAAGTTAGTTGTGTTAAAAATTGCAATATCCCATCATTTTTTAAGTTTTTTCAAAATTTTCATTTTTACCATAGAAACTTATGAAACCTGGCATGTTGATGCTGCAAATCAAATTTTCGAGCTAGAAGCTTCAAAAATGCTCAAAGTTGGCATATTTTGAGTTTTTTAGCGGTTTTAAAGCATTCTCTTTCCTATAGAAGCATTAGTTACGCCTTCCTGAAGCATACGCAAAAATTTGAAAATTTGGTCACCATGTTTTTTTCCCCGCTCTAGTGGACCCTATGTGGGGGGAAAACATGGTCAAATTTTTTTACTGGGTGCACGTAGGGGAAAATCACTATTGCCATGTGATAGAGCAAGTCGAATTATGCCCGCATGCCAATTTATAGTAGCCAAAGTTTGATAGTTGGTTAGATATAGACTTGCAAACTTTCGAAAATCCTTAGCATTTTGGCCAATTTTGGGAGGTCAACTTTGGTCAAGTACTGTACTTACAGAATCAAACTTAGAAACCAATCTGGTACTGTAGGGTATACTTCTAGACTTGCTCTTTCTAATGGGCTATATATACTAGGCAGCTGCAACTGCTATGGTTGGAGAGTAGGCGACCATGTTTTTTCCCCTTGTTTTCCGTCATGTTTCCCCCCCCCCCTGACTATATATATATATGCCAGAAAAATAGCGCTATTTTTAGCATATTTTTCGAAAAATTTTCGCCCCCCCCAAAAATTCCTTGACCCTCGGACTTTTGGGGCCCCCCCAAAAATTCCTTGCTCCTCGGACTTTTGGGGCCCCCCCAAAAATTCCTTGCCCCTCGGACTTTTGGGGGGCCCCCCAATAAAAAATCCCTAGAATAAGCCCAGGCATATACGTACTATAAAAGTTGATTTTATAGCAAAAATAATCAGATTTAGTGTTGAAAAGGGCAAAAATTGAGTAAAAATCTCCAGCGTAGCCGGAAATTTTTTGAAAATTTGGAGTTCTGAGCGATACAGGACAAAATTTGGTACCAAAAGGGGCGCCCACTTTTTTGGGGGGAAAGGGTGTTTATGGGGGCCACTAGAATAGACCCAGTTGAGCCCAACTTTTGTGCCAAGAACTTAAATTTGGTGAAATGTCGAATCTTCCGTTGAACAGGATGTGTGGTGGCAACTGATTCAAAAATAGCAAAAACATTCAATATTCCAATTGGTTTGTGCACCACCCTCTGGGCTTATTCTAGGCATTTTTTCTTTTGGCCCACCCCCCCCCCCCCAAAAGTCCGAGGGGCAAGGAATTTTTGGGGAATGGGGGGGGGCGAAAATGTTTCTAAAAACATGCAAAAATAGCGCTATGTTTCTGGCATGTATATATACTGTAAAAGTTGATGTTTATTGCAAAATAAGCAGATTTAGCGTTAAAAAAGGCAAAAAATGAGTAAAAATCTCCGGCGAAGCTGGAAATTTTTTGAAAATTTGGCCTTCTGAGCGATGTTTTCAGGGCAAAATTTGGTACCAAAAGGGGCGCCCACTATTGGGGGGGGGAAAGGGTGTTTATGGGGGGCCCCCACTAGAATAAGTCCAGTTGAGTCAGAAAGTCCGTAGTACAAAACGTGTGTTTCTCGCAATAATAAACACTTAACGACAAAAATTTGGAAATTTTTGCAGAATTTACCCAAAAAATAACCAAATTTTGGCCGTTTTTCGCGCCTACGGCGCGACTACCCCCCCCCATCCCAGTTGGGGGGGACGTCCCCAACTGGGGGGGGGTCCCCCAAGTGTTTCAGATATCACATTCAACTAATGAACTAAACACACTGAAATTGCAAAATGGCCTAACCGAAACAATCGCGCAATTAAGGTCAGAGGTCATTGCTACTGTAGTCTAATGTAAAGAGGAGTGTATTGTCCTAATTTATAATTACGTTTCTTCTCTAGTTCTTAATTTCAACAAAACCATATCAAGTTTCTCTTAAACAGTCTTCAGTGAAAAATGAAAGTCTGTCCATATCAAAGTTCTCTAGAGAGAACTGAACACATTTATATACCTAGCAAGTGCTAGGTAATTATGACATTTCTCTGAATTTCACATTTACCTACGACATATACAACAGAAAACGTTAATTTTAAAACTATAAAATTTCCTCATATTAATAGTAATTTTTCTATTGTACGCGGTGGCGCACATAGAAGATTTTTTCGCGGGGGGCGGACCTCAGAAAAATTGGGGGGGTCTGGAAAGATTCCTTCAAGATGAAAAATTTCACGACGGCGCGAAAATTTTTGAAAATTTTAAAAAAGTAGCTATTGAAAGGTTTAAAACGCTAAATTATGGGTAAATTAAGAAAAAATGAAGTTAATTTCGCGCCGATGGCGCGAAAATTTTTGAAATTTTATGTCCGCGCTGCGCGCGGGCAATATAAATTTTCCTTTACATCTGGTTTCGGGGGGGCGGCCGCCCCTCCGCCCCCCCCCTAAGTGCGCCCTTGACTGTACGTAAAAGGTAAAGGTAAAGTGAGCCCTAGAGAGAACTCCAACCTAGAGAAGGTTATGGGGTGCCGGTGCTTATCTCCGGATTCACAGCCCAAAGCCAGGAGCGACAACTCTAATGTTGACTACATCTATGCAAGGGGGGGCCAGCCGTTCATCAGGCATTACGCCAGAACACGGCTGTAAAGTAATAAATAAATAAAGCAACAAATAAAGTATCGCGCCGAAGAGGCGCTGAAATTTTTTTACCGCTGATTTAGCTGTAAATTTTTTGTCGTCACACCAAAAGGGGGGTATCTAGACCCTTGAGACCCCCTGGGTGCGGCCTTGTACGTGTGTAGGTTGTTTGTTTTAGGCTGTCTTGTATGCTTATATACCATGAGGTCTTGTCTGATTAGCTCTGTACCTTCAATTACTTCACTATGAAGATGAGCTCAATTTTGATTTCTTGGCCTTTGATGCTGACTCTGCCGTTAGGAAGCAGCTTTGGCCAAAGTTACAGCCTTAAATCGGACAGCGGTCCCTGGCTAGGCTATGCTTATGCAACAGAATTTAATGTAATCTATTTGCTCAATCGTGACTACCTGCTGATGCTTAATGGCACCACGTTGTCTAGGCTTCAGCAGCTCGTTTTACAGAGAACACCACTTAATGATGGCTCCAATGGCAGCTTAAATGCCCAGGAGACGGAAAATGATGGCACGCGCACAGCATACCTAAAGGTATATATGTATATAACAGAAGATTTTATAGGTGAGCTTGTCTTAGCATTGTTAGGGGACCAGTATATAAATAGCATAGTCGGGTCGGAGGTCTTTAAAGGAAGACTGTTGTGTTGATTTCGGTGAGGGCTTCCCTCGGTGGGTTTGGAAGAGTCCACTAATTCACGGAGGAAGCAGAGTACCGGTTCAGCTTGGTCCCAAAGGCAGGACAGGTTTGGGTTGGAATGGAACCCAGGTTTCTAAGCCGGGTCTGGGTGTGCCGTGGGCAGTTCAGGACGTTCAGTAGGTGAACGATGTCTCCCTCCTCACCAATTTTTGCAGTGTGGGCACAGTAGGGACTGGTACATGGCAGGTTCTATAACGTTACGTATCTGTCCCAGCTAGAATGCAGCTGACTAAGCACTATCCGGTCTCTCCTGGTCAGGCCCGCCTCAGTCTGAGAAGGAACCGCCTAGTATATACGACAAATTTCCTTCCCCCGTTAATGATTGATGCCACGGTGCCAGTTGCGATTTATTTATCTGGATGGATATAGCCTACTAGAGTAAGAAAGTGCAGTTTGTACAAAATCATTGGCAAATGTTTACTTTTGCCAAGAGGTACGTACGTAGATTTGCTACGACATGCATATGCACGCACTGTTTGTTTCAGCACTTTGAAAATGAGAAACTGCTATTGGTCTGCGTGAGACCTCGCTGTTTGATGCTCTCAACTTGGGACGGTCTTAAGCCTTGGCTGTCTCCTGGGACTGTATTCAGTTTACCTGAACAGTTTGGGAGTCTAAGCCATTCGGTGCTGTCATTGTCTCTTGATCGTAATGGTAGTAATAAACTGAACTCCGTACCGCCAACTACTAAACATGCCCTGGGGTTGGCTGGCCATATTCATTTGACTGCCTTTGAATTTAGTTCACCTAAGCTAATAGAAAATTCTGGTTCAGAGACTTCGGTTGTTCATACGTCTTCTGGTATAAGAGGCCCTCCTGGCACTGTAATTGTGAAAGATCCATACAACGGTATGAGAATTATTTTTGCGTTTTTCCTTTGGTGTTCGCGTTCTTTTTAAGAACACAAATTTTCCTTTGACGAAGCAACTTTCTATTAATTTTTTACATTAAAAAATTAAGAATTAGAAACCTTAAAATTTCTAGGTTTTCTGTTTCTGAAAACATTTAACAGTGAACTGGCTTATTTTTACTGGGGGGGGCGCCCCCCCATTCGGCGACCTCCCCCCCATTCGAGGGGCCCCCCATGAAATGCCCCCATAAATTCCGACCTCCCCCGTAACCCCAAAAATTGCTAAATTGTACCATTTTTACCCTAAATTTTTCAAAAAATAAACACTTTTAGGTGAAAACTCAAAAAATGCCACTTTTAAACTTAAAATAACTGATAAGCCCATATATTAGCTACAAATGGACAAATTTTTGAAAATTTGACCTGAAAACCTAGTTTTTCGACATTTGCTCGACCGCCAAAAAGTGGGAGGGGGAGGCTACGAAAAGTTGTGCTGGGAGCCGACAAGTACACCCACCCCCCAATTTAAAAAAAGGCCAGGATGTTTTGATTTCGAGTTACAGACACGACGATTTCTACTTTACGGTTACTTCGGAGATGTGTTTGGCGGAGGCTTTTTAAGTGCAGTCTTTTAGAGATAAATGGTGCTCCTTGGGCTTAAATTGCATTTTACATGCGGCTGTAGGAAGCATATTTCCTACCTGTACAGAAACTACACATTGAAATCTAGTCAGCTTCTAGAAAACCGACTACCAATTTGAAACAGAATTTACTCCGTTGGGGCGGAAACCCAAAACTGAAGCTTACTCTGTGAAGAGCTTTTGCTATTTAGACTTTGGTTCAAAGCTTAGCCAGTGGGACATGAGCTCCGGCCGCCTGCAACAACAGGAAACAGAGCCGGGAATATTTTTGAACGCTGTGCTGGGCGATTTTTCGGATCAGAGCGAAGGCGGTGGATACCACTATTTCCTTCGATCTCTTAATCAGCGCAACTATCACGAACAGCAATTGCCTGGTACTGACCCTAATGAGCTACAGCAAAGCACAAGCCTGTTGCGAATGTGCAGTGCCAGCGGAATGGATGCTGACGGCTTGGACTTTGATCTTCAGTCGGCGGCTGAAATACCGCTCACCTGTGGTCCTCTGGGTCTTCACGATCCACAGACCTATGTGGGCGAGCGTATGCACTATTCTGCCATCCTGAGGACTCTTTTTGTTCATTTTGTTCATCGTTCTCACCGGAGGGCAGAACAGACTGTGAACAAAATTAATGGAGACCCTCCTTTCCAGATGATTTGTGCCTATCCCCTAGATGAGATCTCTAGACGATTTCGCCTAGTCCTGGGCCAGTGCTTGGCCGGAACGGACGTGATCTATCTACTACGTCCCAGGATTCAATCCTGTAGATATGCTGACCGTGTTAAGGTTGGTCAGTTAGTACAAATTTTGGCGTAACGAAACGCAACGAAACTGGCTATCAGCCTCTTGTTTGCAGAACACAGTGAATCACGTTGTGCGCGTTGGTTGGGGGGTGTGCTTTTGATGGAGTTCTAGTGAAATAACAATGAGAGACACTTTGTAGGTTAGGTTCTTGAGGAACTTCCCTAGGGATTGTCTTACAAAAAAGAGGCCAAAATTAGTGTTTTTGACATGAAATTTTAGATACTCTAAAAAGTTCTCAAAATAAGCGGATTTCGGCTAAAAATAAACATTCTACGGAAAAAATCTCCTTCGACGCCGGAAAATGTTTGCAAATTGGCGTTTTTGGTTATACTTTAGCCACCTGAAAATCTCGGAGGGGAAGCAAAACGTCCTGGAAGGGCAGATCGGTTTTGGTGCCCCTACCTGTAAAAATACCCTGCCACTGTGAGCGTATTTGGAAACCTTTTTAAATGCAGTGCTGTACTACTTTACGGCAGTTAACGAAATTGTGAATTGTTTTTCTATTATAGAAGTCTCTTGGTCAGTGTTCCTCCAACTTTACACACAGGTTTTATTCTAATCGAAGACAACGGCAGAGACTGCTTATTCGTAGGCGGCGACATTTTCAGCGGAACTGGCGGAGTGCTCCTCAACCGCCACCTCGAAAGTCTAGTGCAGAGGGCGCCTGGCATGTTGTATCATATGCTCCTTTGAATGGAATTTTAATTGATTACCCACTGGGACTTGAGCCTCTTAAGTCCATGTCATTTTGGCGTACTATTCGTCCTCCCGTACTGGAGTATGGGGGTAGAACGCCCAAGCCGTGGTCATTTTTAGGAGACATTTTTTATGCCAACGGAACTAGAGTGCAGGTAACTAATGTACGGTTTGTTTTACCAATGTAATGTGTAGTGGGGGAAGTTATAGGTACTTTTATTCAAACAATTGGAATTACTTTTACAATTTATTATACGTAGTTTGCGTAATAATGGTTTAATATTACGTACATATACAAACTGAGTTTTTACTGGGGCGGGGGGGGGAGCGCTCCCCCACCGTTTGGTTCTTCCCCGCCCACTCGTTCCCCTCCCCACTTTTTTGGGCTTTCCCCCCTCCCACTCACCCTAAGGTGCCCAGAAAATGCCAAGTTTTTAGGAGTTTTGGTCAAAATTTTCAAAAATTCACACACACACACACGTCACGTCATACACATGTAGTTTAACATATGGTCGCGTCCTGGGGGGCCTGCCCCCCAGAAACTTTGAGGGGGCTTGTGAGTGTATTAATTCCACGATATCTTGTTCGGCTGTAAATTGACTTTGACGAAATTTCCTACCATGAAAATTTCAAACTTGCATTACCTTGAGGCTTGAACTAAAGTTTTCAGGGGGCTTACACCTCAAAAATAAATTTTTCGAATTTTAATAGTTTTAATTATTAAAATTTTTTATTAGGAATTAATTTTATTAATTAAGAAATTAATTAAGCTAATTTTATTAAAAGCTGGGATTATCAAATTCTCACAAAAATTGCACCAAATTTTTAAAAAAACTTCAAAATTTCCCAGATTTTCACGAAAAAGTAAACATTTTAGGTAAAAAATTTCGGTGAAGTCGATTTCGGTGAAAAAAGTTTTTACAATTTTTGTGTAAAACTAATTTTTTCCAGCTATTTTTGCTTGCCGCTTGCCATTTTTTGTTACTCCTTGTCCCCGACGGCGGTAGGGCTTGTACCTTGTACGGGTTGGGGGGGGGGCTTGGGAGAGAGAGTGATAGAGTGAGTGAGTGAGTGAGTGTCGTCTAACGGCATACTTCTATGCTTATGTACTCTTGACTAAAAAGCAGTCTTAACTTATTGTAGATTGTCGCTACTGAAGTGCCCATGGCCGCCGGCGGTCTAGTTCATAGCAATGGGCGGCGGTTTCGCACTGAGGTAGTTGTGCGTACCACATGGAGTTTTACTGAAAGCCAAGATTATTACAGGGAAGGTGTTTCTTCGGATCTCCCTGTCTCAGAATCAGATAAGAAGGAAAACATCTTTGGAATTGCAGAGGAACCCTTGGCCCCCATGGTTGAACCTGTGGATGGTGGTAGGCGGATTGTCCTCTTGGCTGATGACACGGTAAACATTGGTTTTGTTTTTGGCATTTGGGTCAGTGCTGCAGTGTCAGTGTCACCAAGTAGAAGAAAATTAAATGTTTAGTTTTATGAATCTTTCCTTTGTTCTCCTGAAGTTTTCCTACTTCTAATCGCGACGGGAGGGGCGGCTGCTTCCCCCCCCCCCTCCCGCTTCTTTCCTGGATCCGCCCGCCCCATAAATTTAAGTCGCTACGTAAAACATTTAGCTATTATACCATCATAATTGCTTACACATTTCTTCTGGCTAGCAGGCCTTGGCTCTACTCTGTTGAACACTAAAATTTGACATGCAGTAAATTGCCAGGTTGTTGTAGCCTTACCTGTAGCTAAGAGAATTGGTCTTCAAATTGTAAGTTATTCCATATTTTTGATAGACTTTCGGCTTTCAAAAAAATTATATAATTCTTGTGCAAGCTGTAAGTCTGCCATTTGGCACAGAGGCCATATGGTAGTGTATATACATGTGACTGGATAACCAACGGCTCCGAAAGGGACACATTTAATAGGGCTTTAATTTAATATTTAATGGGACACACTGGAATCCACATATTTTATCGAGAGAATAAATGAGGCCTGACAATAACTCAAAATTCTTAGAATCAATATAATGGTGTTATAGATTAGCCTTGCTACGGCATGTGAACTGTTGCGGCATTGCTATCAATGCCAGCAGGCCACAGACGTTCTCCAAAATGTTGATGTGGGCGGTGCTTATGATTGCGCCTGGTGCATTCTGAATGGTACGGGTATGTGCAGTCCCAGATCACGTTGCGAAAGTCTTCATGCTGCCCCGGAGACCATGTCCTTTGTTGTTCTTCCGGAGGAATGTCCACCAGACTTATTTAGGGTAGGTACTAGACCAGTGCTCGGGTTGGTTCCGATCTTTGAAAAAGGTGTGCTGTGCCGGTTCCGGTTTTAGCTTCCGGTTTCATTTGAATTTTGTTAGAAAAACGCATAAAAATTGAAACTTTAACAATTGAAGGAAACATTAGTATGTTCGAACGTTCTTTTGTGGGCTATGATTGTTTTAATGCCTTAAAAAAGAACTTATGCTGGCGAGTTGCAATTCAGTTAGGAGCACTGAAACTTATTTGGTTTTTATTGTATAAACTTCGTCTTGATTATTATAGGGGGCGCGAGAGCGACCCCCTATAATATGGGTGTAAAAGGCGCTGCGCGGCCCCTTGAGACTCGTTCGAGCACCGCGCCAGCTTAATATTTAACGAAACTCGGCAGGTTTGGTATCGTAGAATTCTACACGACGAGTACAACAAGTTGCAGAAAGATTTGGTCAAACTTGTCAACTTTGAAAGTGTTCGCTTCCGGACAAGTTACGCCCGTTTGTTTTTTTTTCTGTGAAGTCACGCTTGAAAAAATGCAATTTTGGACTGAGGTGTTTGAAAGATTAGCCGTCAGAGGTTTTATTTGTTTACCGGATATTACTAGCAATTTCTCACGTAAAAGTTGTTATAACGTATTTTCAAACGAAATCGTTAGAATTTCTAATATTTGCAGCAATAATACAAATTTCGTTAACTGTTGCTCTACTTTGATTAAAAATTTAACAGAAAAAGGCTATTCTAACAGAGCACTCAAAAAATCATTTTCATGCAGTCTTGTCAAGGAACGGTTCAATCAAAGTTTAAATTGCACCAGCCCAGGGACTTGGATAGATATCAAATCAAAAATACTCTAAAATGTTTAAGTAAAATCACTTATTCCTTCTTCTCTTTTTCTTTTTCTTTTTATGTTGTATGTTTTATGTGTTAACGTCACGTCTTGAGGCGACCAGCGGCGAAACCTCCTTTTGTGTTCATTTATATCTTTTATATTTTTTAATAAAATTCCTAAAACACCTAGTTCCATACAGCTCCACTGATGAGCCGCCTGTATCGTGAACTCTGGTCTGGTAGAGGTCGCATGCACTACTAATATAGGTTGTTTAATGTTATTTTTGACACTGCCACGAAACCATTCTAACCAGATAATACCTGGTACGTATCTCTATTAAGTTTATTATTATGCTGGCGAGTTGCAATTCAGTTAGGAGCACTGAAACTTATTTGGTTTTTATTGTATAAACTTCGTCTTGATTATTATAGGGGGCGCGAGAGCGACCCCCTATAATATGGGTGTAAAAGGCGCTGCGCGGCCCCTTGAGACTCGTTCGAGCACCGCGCCAGCTTAAATTTAACGAAACTCGGCAGGTTTGGTATCGTAGAATTCTACACGACGAGTACAACAAGTTGCAGAAAGATTTGGTCAAACTTGTCAACTTTGAAAGTGTTCGCTTCCGGACAAGTTACGCCCGTTTGTTTTTTTTTTCTGTGAAGTCACGCTTGAAAAAATGCAATTTTGGGCTGAGGTGTTTGAAAGATTAGCCGTCAGAGGTTTATATTTTCTGAATGCCGATATGGTCCCATGTGCCCTGAGCTGTAAGTTTCGCTGCCCGACCCGGCATGCCACCTGTGCGGCCCGCCAAAAGTGGCCGCACGGCGTATTTGGCCAAAAACGGCCATTTTCTCACACCTAAAGGCTCTAGAAAGCACTTAGAGACAAGCGGTTTTTGCTTGAAGAAGTACGGAGGGGATACTAGTCAGGGTTGGGCGGGACCGAGATTTCACCGAGACCGAGAACGAGACCGAGACCAGGGTACCGAGACCGAGACCGAGACTGGCCAAGTCTCGGCTTTTGGGCGAGACCGAGACCGAGAATAGCAATTTTAAGTTTAAACTGAATTTCTTCCAGTTTTTGAGGCTTAGACACAAACAGTATTAAGGGCTTTAACACATAAATATACGGTTGCCGCACCTCGTCAGTTAATTTTCGTTACACTGATTTAAAAATTTCGCTGAAATTTGATGTTTTCAAAAAATTTCCGGTCTCGGTCCGAGACCGAGACTTTTGGGTGAGCGAGACTGAGACCGAGACTGGCCAAGTCTCGGCTTTTGGGCGAGACCGAGACCGAGACTCCCAACCCTGATACTAGTGCATAACGTTGGCAGATTTTTGATATAGGTCTTGGACCGTTCAGGCAGGCGGTCCAAATGGCCGTTTTTGGAAAAATTTTTAAGTCCCAACTCCGCAGAAAATAGTAAAACAATATGCCTAAATATGCTGTTTTGGGCCATTTAATACTACGCATATAAGGGTTATCGGGTCGCTGAACGCGATGAGCATAGTCGCCGCGCTGCGGCAACAATAGAACGCTGGCAATAGACTTACTGTAAACAGTTTAATATATACGTAATTGGATGTGTACAAGATGCCCATGACATGGCAAATTAATATAGATTAATATTGTGCTGTACTATTATATAATTTGTATTGCGAGCACAACTACGTAATATATGGGAATAGCTTCAAAGTCGTGCTGACAAATTGTTAAACTGTTATCGAAGGATTGCCCACAGCATTTTTGTCTGGGCAGTTTCCGCGAATGGGTTGTTCAGCGAAGCTGATCTATATTAGTGCTCTTTTAACCAAGTCCTCCTGGCATTTTCAACCTGCCCCTCCCATATTAACGTTTTAAAACCTAGTCCTCTGCCCGCTTAACCTAGTGTCACCAATATTGCATTTTTCATGCTCCATCTGAGCATTTTTAACCTTGTACAAGATATCAGAACAGCACACGAGACAACTGAACAACACCAAAATGTGAGTGACAGAACCTAAATTGTTAGAACAGCATCCCTGTTTTTTAAACAATGTCGGCCGAGGCACAAAGCAAGCCAAAACTGAGATTATATCATACGAGTAATGCAAGCAAATGCACGTCCTAATATATAAGATTCAACTGATGGCTGTAATTCAAATTGACTTTTAGACTAACCCGCGTTTAACATGAATTCACATATATACAATCTACTAAAGTTCGACACAAAAATCTGTGTACTGATTATTTATACTGCATTTAATTTTCTTCGGATACCCGTAACATTACAGATTTTCAGAATCCTCGTGGGGAGATGAATTATTTATAAAATTTAGAAGAGACATTTCAAAAAAAGTTTAAAATGTTTTCCCACCTGAAAACTCGCAGAATGACGCAAGGACTAAGAAAATCGGTTGATGTTTGGACTTTTCAAAGATCTTTGCCGCTTTTCCAACGCTTTCTCAGTATAGTCAGGGCGGTGGAAAAACGCATATACGGAACTATGTAAGGCTGTAACTTTTTTTGACTTAAGGCTGAGAGAGTTTGCATTTGCACCATGGTGTATACCGCCCCTAGTACTATCGATTCATGTATAGAAAGAAATCCGCCTGATCCCTTGTACATCTGTAGCAATAATCGATTTCGTCTGTTTTTTATTCCAGCCGCTTAAAAAACAGGTGGGGGAAACAGTGTACTAAAAATAATCCCGGGTGTTCCTCTGGACACTAATTGTTGCACATTAAAAGTTGTTTGTACATTTTTGGCCATGCTTAATATATAACATGGAGTATGGTATGGAAAAAATTTAGTGTAAATGAGTCAAGTAATTTATGTTTTTGCCGGAAATGCCATTTTGATTTTTGCTGAATCCAACGTTGTCAAAAAGTAGCCACTTACGGTGTATATTACGCATGCTGTATGGCGTATTACTATTACGTAGACTTTTTGGACTGCATTATTGTAGACAATTCCAGGTGGCACCGTTATGGCCTCTTCATCTTGGCTGCGTGGAATGTAAGGTGCACTCGACATTTTATTTCTATTTTTACATTTTGGACCGGTCCGGACTCTGGTCAGGGCGCGACAGGCCGCTGGGACCACCTTCGAGGGGTCCTCCAATGACAAAAAATGTTCGCCTCACTAAGGGCTTTCATTTGATACCAAACTTGGAAAATTTTCAAAAAATCGATTTTGGACCGGTCCGGACCCTGGTCAGGGCGCCACAGGCCGCTGGGACCACTTTGTAGGGGTGTTCCAATGACAAAAATGTTCGCCTCACCAAGGGCTTTCATTTGATACCAAACATGGTCACTTTTGGAAAAATCGATTTTTGACCTTTTTGGACCGGTCCGGACCCTGATCAGGGCGCCACAGGCCGCTGGGGCCACTTTTGAGGGGTCCTCCAATGACAAAAATGTTCGCCTCACCAAGGGCTTTCATTTGATACCAAAGTTGGAAATTTTTGAAAAAATCGATTTTGGACCGGTCCGGACCCTGGCCAGGGCGCCACAGGCCGCTGGGACCACTTTGTAGGGGTGTTCCAATGACAAAAATGTTCGCCTCACCAAGGGCTTTCATTTGATACCAAACATGGTCACTTTTGGAAAAATTGATTTTTGACCTTTTTGGACCGGTCCGGACCCTGATCAGGGCGCCACAGGCCGCTGGGGCCACTTTTGAGGAATCCTCCAATGACAAAAATGTTCGCCTCACCAAGGGCTTTCATTTGATACCAAAGTTGGAAATTTTTGAAAAAATCGATTTTGGACCGGTCCGGGCCCTGGCCAGGGCGCCACAGGCCGCTGGGGCCACTATGGAGCGGTCCTCCAATGACAAAAAATGTTCGCCTCACCAAGGGCTTTCATTTGATGCCAAAGTCGGAAATTTTTTAAAAAATCGATTTTTGACCAGTTCGGACCCTGGTCAGGGCGCTACAGGCCGCTGGGGCCACTATGGAGCGGTCCTCCAATGACAAAAATGTTCGCCTCACCAAGGGCTTTCATTTGATACCAAAGTCGGAAATTTTTTAAAAAATCGATTTTTGACGTCGTCGTCGTTGTCGTCGTAGGTGGTCGATCAGGCAAATCCTATACACGGCGAGCCAGAAGCCCGCTGCCACTAAGGAAGCGAAGAACCGCCCAAGGTTTTTCCCTGAGGCAGGAGAGATCCGGTGAGGTTCCCAGTTCTAGCAATCGTTCGCGGGCAAACTTTGGGCACCTGACAATCAGATGCTCAACATCCTCCTCCTCTCCAGAGGAGCAGTGCTGGCATAGGGGGCTTGGGTAGCTGTCGGGGTCAATAGAGTGGCGGTAGGAGGTCAGGAGCCAGGTTTTGCCAGACCTGAGCTGACTGAGGAGTACCCGATCTGCTCAGGCCATTCCTGCTTCCCGGTCCGGGGGCAAGGGTCCTTGGTTCTGGTAGATTGCTGCCGCTCTTGGGTGTTGGGGTGAGGAAATCCATTTTTGTCGGAAGTGGCGCTTGATGATGGATTTGGCGGTAGAAATGTCAAGCGGAATGTCCTCCTGTGGAAGTGCTGAACCCTCGCCAGCAAGGCGATCAGCCGTCTCGTTCCCGGGCAGGCCGGCATGTCCCGGGACCCACTGGATTACTAGGCGGTGGGCCGACAGTGCCCTGTCGATTTTTTGACCAGTCCGGACACTGGTCAGGGCGCCACAGGCCGCTGGGGCCACTTTGGAGGGGTCCTCCAATGACAAAAAATGTTCGCCTCACCAAGGGCTTTCATTTGATACCGAACATGGCCTTGCTTGCTTAATCCTGGCAACAGATAGCTTCATCCCTAGCCAGCACTATGGTTACTGTCACGAACGAGTCCTCTCCACTGAGATCTGTCAGCGGCCATGTCGGCGCAGATGGATAGCCACTCGGTCTTCCAACGACGGCCATAAACATGGCCACTTTTGGAAAAATGGAACATGGCCACTTTTGGAAAAATCGATTTTTGACCATTTTGGACCTGTCCGGACCCTGGTCAGGGCGCCACAGGCTGCTGGGGACACTTTGGAGGGGTCCTCCAATGACAAAAAATGTTCGCCTCCCCAAGGGCTTTCATTTGATACCAAACATGGCCACTTTTGGAAAAATCGATTTTTGGCCATTTTGGACCGGTCCGGACCCTGGTCAGGGCGCCACAGGCCACTGGGGCCACTTTGTAGGGGTGTTCCAATGACAAAAAATGTTCGCCTCACCAAGGGCTTTCATTTGATACCAAACTTGGCCACTTTTGGAAAAATCGATTTTTGGCCATTTTGGGCATGGTCCACGGTCCGGACCCCTGGCCAGGGCGCCACACGGGTCTGGGCGAAACCTACTATAGCCTATGTTGTAGTGCTCCCGCAGCCCACCCCACACGCCCAATATGAAAGCTGTACCTGCAGCGGATCCTTCTATGGGAGAGGTTAAAGTTGGACCTGCGACACGGTAGGGGCCCACCTCCATCAGGGTGCCCCCCAGCCCCACGGATAGGTGATAGAGCAAAACTAATGGGCCATTTAGATTCACCATATAGGGGTTCCTATTCGAATACGAAACCTCAGCCCAGCAGCTCTTATGTATAGGGCTGTCTACTCCGCAGGCCCAGACCCCACCCCCTCTTACACGTTAACTAGTGACCCCTGGCCAGGGCGCCACAGAAGGCCTACCAGCAAAACCTCGCTTCAGGCCCATGTTCACGTTGGGGTGATACTATAAAGCCAATATGAGCACCTGGCTTTGAGCCTTGCTCTCTGTGGAGTGGACCAAAGTTTTTCGGACTTCGTTTTTTTCCGGGGGGGTCAAAAATCGCAAAATCCTAGGAGTACACAGACCTATGGGGGGGTCCTACGGCAAAAAGAAAAATTCGCCCTGAATTGCGGGGGATTCTATCCACAAAAATAACAAAACTTTATAGAAATTTTAAGTCCTCCGACCTCTAGGGTGGGGGTAAAAAAAATGGAGAAAAGGTGCAAGCAGCCAAAGCACCTAATTTGCATATCTCGAGATTGGCTCGACCGATTCGGCTCAAATTTTCACAGCATGTACCCCTGCCCATAGGCACTTCACTCAGCGAGTTTGAGCCCGATAGGTCCACTCCTCCGTGAGTTATTAAAAAACAGATTCCAATAAGCCGCAAACTACCTTAATTTCCCTATTCTAGGTAGTGCGCTAACGCGCACTACCTGATGATTGCTAACCAAAGGATACTCGGCTAGATCGGACCGCACGTCGCCACTGCGCAGCCGGACTTTTGTTCGTGGTTTGTCACCCACTAGTCTCATGACCGGTTATAGCGCCGGTTACCCGCTGAGAAATCTCACCACCAAAGAGACAGCTCGGCATTTTGTGAGAGGTACGGTCCGAGACTAACCGCACCCCACCGACTCCTCTGATGGTGAGAGGGTTGCGCCCGTCTACTTCGCCAGATAGCTAAGCTAATGCAGAAGCTATCCGCCCACGTTGCTCCACGTGGAGGCATCGATCGGACGACTTGACCGCTGGAGCGCTCGACTTATCCGAAATTCCGTTGTCCCAGCACAGGCAGTGCGTGGGGTTCACTGTACGAATATCAGAGTCCCTCGAGCAATTTTATACAATACTTAAAAATTTAAGTATTGTCTCCAGACAGCCTATCGCAACGCACGTGCGTGGGAAAAATAGTGCACTATCTCTGATTCTGGTTCCTATAATCCACAGCGCCCACGAAAACCTAGCCGATTCCCCGATTTTGGCGACACTCAACATAAATACTTAAAAATTACTCCTAGCTGTTTGCTTCAATGAAAACATCTACGGCTTGGCGCAGCCACAGAATACATATTGCACACAATACATATACTATTCAATTTGGTGTAACCCTAACGGTACGTATGCTAACGCAATGCTAACTTAAGCAAAGCTTGAAAAGCACTCCAAATTTGGAAAATTTTGGGTGCCGAATCGCATAATTTAATTCTGGTGCAACCTCGGAAGCCAAACTTTGGTGTGAACTTTCCTCCCATAGGTCTGTAAGATCTTGTCAAATATGAAATAATTCCACCCGCCCATTATAGCTTTACGCTAGGGATGCACCGGGGCCAGGGCCAGGCCCCGGCCTCGGTCCCGGCCCCGGTAGTCAGGCCCCGGTAGTCAGGCCCCGGTCCCGACCGGGCCAAAAATTAGCAAAATTTTGTAAATTTTTAACATTTTTGACCACAATTTTGAAAGCCGAGAAGAGTTGCAAATCGTTTGATTTCCCACCGATTTGAATGAAAACAACAATAGTAAAGTTTGTATATAAGAAATTATTGCAAAATTTGAATTTTTAAGAAAATGTTTGAAAATTTTCGATTTGGACCCCCAATTTCTAGGCCCCGGCCCCGGGCCCGACCGGGGCCACGATGAGGTTGCGGCTCCGGCACCGGCCCCGGTAGTGGCGGCCCCGGTGCATCTGTACTTTATGCCACTTAAAGCATAAAAAATGTCAATTTTGGTCTAATCTAAAAGTAACTCAAGGTGTTATAGCATGATAACGCTGACAAATTTGGTTGAAATTGTATTGATTAAAGTCTTACTGACCCAACCACAACAACACAAATTTCAGCCAGTTCCGCCATAAATAAGTGCCTGGCTGATTGTTACTTTGACTATGCAGTTGAATGTCAACTCAACTGGTTGAGTGGTACATTCTTCTAGCGTTTGTACGGCCTGCCATACCATACCAGAAGAAAACAACCGTACACAGTTGATAAGCAACGAAACAGAGGTAAATGAATGAGTTCTACCAGATACAGTCGTTTTCCAATCAAGACTTAAAACTAAGGCAAAAGGTAAAATCCCTCAATTCAGTCGAGCTTTCAAATGATGAAATTTCAGTTTTTCGAATATAACTTGAAATAGGTTGCAAATACGCTAATGGGCCAAGAAGAAAAGTTGTTCAGAGTCATGAATAAAACTTATCGATTAATACGTATACACATTGGGCGTATTCGAAAATCATCAAGTCGATTTTTTCCGGTTTCTGCCACTTTTTTACGTTTCAACGGCATATAACTATAATGCGTACACAAAATTCCTTCATATTTAGCACAATTTTATAGACATATGGGCTGTACGTTTACACCCACCAAAGTTTAGCCTCCAGGGTCATACGAGATTTAAATTTTTCGTTTCGGCGGCCAAAAGTTTCCACATTTCGTAGTTTCTTCAAGTTTGGGCTAGTATTGCTCTCCAACTGTTAGGGTTATATACAGCAAAGCTAATGCCATAGTACGTACGTACATTACCCAATATATATGTCTTCTCTTGCTGTGCGAAAGAGTAGACATTTTCATTAAACCAAACAACTGTGAGAAATTTTTAAGTACTTATGCCGGGTACAAAATCGGTGGGTCGCCACATTTTTCGAGCAATCTTGGACAAAATTGTATTTTCCAAGAGTGAGTACATAGAGAAAACAAACAAAACTAAATTATCCACAAGCGAAAATTTCGGTTACAAATACTGAAGAAAAATCTGACCGTTCTGTACCGCCAAGAACGCAGGCTGCTAGAATGGACCTCACAGGGCCGCGCAACGCATTTTGCACCTATATTATAGACGGAGAGCTCTCGTGAACCCCTGTAATACATGGATAAATTACAAAAATACAGTACAGCTCATTTCAAAGTGAGTTTGAAGCGATGTCGCAAAAGCAAATTACGCGACATTTTTCGCGAAATGTCGTTAATTTTTGGCGACATTTCTCTAAGATTTTTGGAGATTTCAAGAATTTCGCCAGATTTGGGACTTCGCCTCAAACGCAATTTGAAATGAGCTGTACTGTAAGCCTCACCTATTCCTGTCCCCAAAATAAAAAGCCACTAAAAACCCTCCACCTACTGCTCACTAGCGACTCCTTTGATCTCACAGGAAGAATCACAAAAGCGAATAGACTGAAGAGATTCGTGGCGACGCGGGTCAAAATTGCGACCCCTTAGGGTTATCAGTTCGCCACCAGACCAGTCGCCTTCAGTGGGAGAAATCTGCAAAATGTAAAAATAGAAATAAAATGTCGAGTGCACCTTACATTCCACGCAGCCAAGATGAAGAGGCCATAACGGTGCCACCTGGAATTGTCTACAATAATGCAGTCCAAAAAGTCTACGTAATAGTAATACGCCATACAGCATGCGTAATATACACCGTAAGTGGCTACTTTTTGACAACGTTGGATTCAGCAAAAATCAAAATGGCATTTCCGGCAAAAACATAAATTACTTGACTCATTTACACTAAATTTTTTCCATACCATACTCCATGTTATATATTAAGCATGGCCAAAAATGTACAAACAACTTTTAATGTGCAACAATTAGTGTCCAGAGGAACACCCGGGATTATTTTACAGTACACTGTTTCCCCCACCTGTTTTTTAAGCGGCTGGAATAAAAAAACAGAGCAAACGAAATCGATTATTGCTACAGATGTACAAGGGATCAGGCGGATTTCTTTCTATACATGAATCGATAGTACTAGGGGCGGTATACACCATGGTGCAAATGCTGGGGGGGGGGGGGGGGGGGCCGGGGGGGGGGGGGGGGGGCGGGGCCCGCGGGCCGCGGGGCGGGGGGGGGGGGCGGGGGTGGGGGGAGGGGGGGGGGCGCCGGGGGCGGCCCCGGGGGGCGGCCCGGCGCTCTGTGCGCGGCGCCTCGGTTATTCATTTTGGGTTCGCGTGGCGGCCGGCGGGGACCGGGGGTCGGCAGGCGAGGAATGTGAGGTGACTTAGGGTGGGGCAAGCTGGAGCAGTTCCGTTTGAGGCGACAGTCCCAGATTGGCTGGCGAAATTCCTGAAATCTCCAAGTGTTTAGAGAAATGTCGTCAAAAATTACGACATTTCGCGAAAAATGTCGCAGGTGATTTTGCAGTTTTTGCGACATCGCTTCAAACTCACTTTGAAATGAGCTGTACTGTATTTTTGCAATTTATCCACGTATTACGAGGGGTTCACGAGAGCTATCCGTCTATGAATATTCGCTTGCTGAACCTGTGATCATTCTAGCAGCCTGCGTTCTTGGCGGTATTTGCCCAGAACGGTCAGATGTTTTCTTCAGTATTTGTTGTAACCGAAATTTTCGCTTGTGGTAATTTAGTTTTGTTGTTTCCTATGTACTCACTCTTGGAAAATACAATTTTGTCCAAGATTATTCGAAAAATGTGGCGACACACCGATTTTGTACTCGGCATAAGTACTTAAAAATTTCTCACAGTTGTTTGGTTTAATGAAAATGTCTACTCTTTCGCACAGCAAGAGAAGACACATATATTGGGTAATGTACGTACGTACTATGGCATTAGCTTTTGCTGTATAACTAACCCTAACAGTTGGAGAGCAATACTAGCCCAAACTTGAAGAAACTACGAAATGTGGAAACTTTTGGACGCCGAAACGAAAAATTTAAATCTCGTATGTGACCCTGGGAAGGCTAAACTTTGGTGGGGTGTAAACGTGCAGTCCATATGTCTATAAAATTGTGCTAAATATGAAGGAATTTTGTAGTACGCAGTATAGTTATATGCCGTTGAAACGCTAAATAAGTGGCAGAAACCGAGAAAAATCGACTCGATGATTTTCGAATACGCCCAATGTGTATACGTATTAATCGATAAGTTTTATTCATGACTCTGAACAACTTTTCTTCTTGGCCCATTAGCGTATTTGCAACCTATTTCAAGTTATATTCGAAAAACTGAAATTTCATCATTTGAAAGCTCCTGAAGTGAGAGATTTACCTGCCTTAGTTTTAAGTCTTGATTGGAAAACGACTGTATCTGGTAGAACCATTCATTACCCTGTTTCGTTGCTTACTTACGGTTGTTTTCTTTGGTATGTGCTCGGCAGGCCGTATACCCGCTAGAAGAATAGCCACCACTCAACACCAGTTGAGTTGACATTCAACTTAGGTAACAATCAGCCAGGCACTTTTATGGCGGAACTTGGCTGAGAATTTGTGTTGTTGTGGGTCAGTATGTTTTAATCAATACAATTTCAACCAAATTTGTCAGCGTTATCATCTTACCAACACCTTTGAGTTACAGATTAGACCAAAATTGACATTTTTTATGTGTTTTTAGTCATAAAGTAAGCCCTGGGCCGCACTAGGGGGGTGCCGAGCCGCAACTCACGTGGACGCGGTCGTATGGTCGGGGCCGGGCCCGTAGAAATTGGGGGTCCAAATCGAAAATTTTCAAAACATTCTTTAAAATTTTAAATTTTGCAATAATTTCATGTATATACAAACTTTACTATTGTTGTTTTCGATTCAAATCGAGCAGGAAATCCACGATTTGCAACTTCTTCTCGGCTTTCAAAATTGTGGTCAAAAAATGTTAAATTACAAAATTTTGCTAATTTTTGGCCCGGTGGGCCGGGTGACTTACGGGAGTACCGGGGCCGGGACCGAGGCCGGGGCCTGGCCTGGCCGAGTAGCGTAAAAATGTGGAGCGCGTGGTTTCATGTTGTTGGGATTACAGACCCATGGGAGGAAGTTGCACCGAGTTTTGGCTTCAGACGCCAGAATTAAATTATGCGGTCGGCTACACCTTTTCAAATTTGGAGTACTTTCAAGCAGCAAGTTAGCGTACGGTGTACCGTTAGGGTTACGCAAACAGGCGTATATGTATTGTGTGCAATATTGTATTCTGTGGCTGCGTGTTTTCATTAGCTCTTAACTAGAAATATTACAAGTATTTATGTTGAGTGTCGCCAAAATCGGGGAACATCGAATTTAGGTTTTCGTGGAGTATTGAATTATAGGAATTGGAATCAGAAGATAGTGCACTATTTCCCGCGCACATTACCGTAATCTGGAAGACAATACCGTACGAGATATTATGCACGTGGACCCAAAAAACACTTGAAATTGAAACTGCAGATTTCGGATAAATCTCAACCAGTCAAGTCGTCCGATCGATGCTCCACGTGGAGCGGCGATGGGCGAACCGTAAGCAATAGACGGGAAGCGTACATATGCCATCAGAGGAGTCGGTGGGAATAAGTTGGAATGCCGAGACCCACGCCTCACAAATTGCCGAGCACCAATACTTGGTGGTGAGATTTCTCGACAAGCGGAAAAATATAACCGATTTGCCGGAAATTTGGAGGTAAGCGTGACGCGACATCCGGTCTGTAGCCGAGGAGAACATCCTTTGGTTAGCAATCATCAGGTAGTGCGCGTTGGCACATTTTCGTGGAAATTACACGTATTGGAGATCTGTTTTTAACAACTCGCAGTACTGTCGGGCAAACTCGCTGTGAAAAGCCGAATCGGTCGGCAATCTCGGCTCATGCAAACTTTGGCTTTAACTTTTGCACCTTTTTCTCATTAGCAATAAAATAGAAA
>JASAND010002593.1:0-38389 GCA_030248195.1 Trissonchulus latispiculum
TTAATGATAATACAGTAGGGGAGGATGGGCTCGGACTTTGGGTGAGCTCTCAGTTGCTGCGAAGTAGTCGCTAGGACTCCACAGCCCACTTTAGAGATTGCTATCGGAGAGGTTCCTGACTGATCAACTCCAATTCCAGAGGATCAGCTAGTACAAGGCTCGGAGAAGGGGGGGAATGTACCGGGAGATAATCGGTCAAAATTAAACAGTTAGATTAAAGTTCAAGATTAATTTAGATCTGTCTTCTATCTTGTCTTCTCTATCAATATCTCAGGATTGACGGAGTTACTTAGCTTTAAAGCAGAGCTAGGGGGATATCCACCCCCAATAGAGTAAGAAGAACAGAGATAAGCATTTTAGATCAAATAAGATGTCGATTCGTAAGTCTAGTGTAAAAAGTTCAACTCGAATCTTAGGCTGGTTTCCAAACAAGTTTCCAAATTTCAATCACCAAAATAGGTTTCAGTTTCTACCCAAAGATTCCGGTGCGGACTAGGTTCGTCTCTGCCTCAAAGATTCAGTTACTCTCTAACCAACAAGAGTACCTACAGTTATGAGATCCGAATGTCCTTCGACTGATTATGACTCTGAGCACTTCCGGCTCCTACTTAACAATTCCAATTCCAATACTGATAATCACTGCTAATCGACCAGAGGCAAGATTGACGTCTTCAGGCGAGAGATCCACAGACTTCGCACCTGAATCAAATGGGTTAAAACCCATTAGTTACATAATTATGGTGCGGGAATCGAACCCAGCAACCATTATTCACTCTACTGGCTTTCAGATCTTGAACACGAACTTGTCGTCTTGAAGTTGTTGAAGTATTTTAAACTTGCTGGCTTTAGAATGAAAATTCAATCGTTTTAATGCTATCTCTAACTTTACCGAACCAACGTTGCAGAATGTAACATTTTGGGCAATTTCCTGCACTGTAGTGCAGGAAATTGCAATCTAGATTGTTATTTGTAATGTACATTCTGCATTTGTGCGACATGGAGTCATGACATTGCATTCGGCTCATTTCGAGTTTCCGATTATGAACAAGAGCCAGTTCCTTGAATTGGTTAACGGTTATTTCCATAATTTGAGTATTAGACAGAGAAAACATGACAGTTGCAGATTTGCTTGGTTTAGGACGATTTCTGGTCCCAAACTGCAGGAAATACCCATTTCCTGCTCAACTGGCTCGTGACTTTAACTTCATAATCATACTAAAACTCGTGCATAAACATAAATTTCACTATTATTGGAAGATAGTTTAATACATATTAATGGCTAATCGTACGTAACTAATAAATGAATACATTGCTTCTGGGTTACTGTTATCTCCTGCGCATTACCGTTCAAAACGTTTACTCGTCTTTCATGTTTTAAAACACCTGCTAAAATGCCGTGCTTGTACGTATGCCTAGGTAAATTTTGATAAATAATGCAAGAGGGTTTTAAACAGAGATAGTGTCAATTTCACACAATTCTGATTAAATGCCATGTCCCTTTTATTGCGATTCGTCCGCCCTATCACCTAGGATTACCTGTGCGGACGAATCGAGGACTTCCTGGGCATTATCTGATGATTATGACCTAATCCGAAATCCCCATATCTTTAGGCCTAAAAACACTACTTCATTTGCATATTCTCACTCATGCTCCAATTACGCTGTTTGTAACCTCATTCCAATGAATCTTCCATTCAATTGGACTCACATACACTACTAAACTAAATCTAACTCCCATCCATTTAATTTCCTGCTTATATTCTGACTCTTAGGTAATTATTTCATGATGCCCGTAACACCACGGGTACTGGAACAGAAAACACATATACACACAAACACATATACTCTTTTACCTTCGACTGCTTCATTCAACATCAATCATTTATTTATTACAAGCTTAGCTAAAGACGCACATTCATCAATTACACATATATTTTTACGTAACATTCTTACTGTACCACAGCTGACACACTTACACAACATTTACACAACATTCACACTTACGTACTGTTTTGTTAACATTTGGGTGACTGCTAATCAGATTCACCCTTATCCTACCTAATACCATAATGACAGTCACACCCGGCAAACCTGAAGACCTTTATCACGCAAAGGAGTTTACAAGAGTTGCCGCATTCACACACTCATTCTTACTCTTTTACACAATTCGCATACACCACTTTGATTCCTCATTCTCACTGTGGCAATTCTCACAACCTTCATCAACCGAAGGGGTTTACGTGAGCTGCCTCACACATAAGGATACACACAAAACAAACATTCATACACACATTTTCACGCATTCTGTCTTAGCTAATACATTCTAACGCCTTAAAACAAACATAATTACTAAACACGATTACAATTATGAATTATATGAAACAATCCTAACCACAAGTTTTCTTATTCCTAATCTAATTCTAGGTACTACCCTAACTACTGGTTTATGCAATTTCGTAACTTTTTCACTAATGTTGCTGTTCAACTTTTGTAAACTTTGAGCTTTGGGAAACTTGAATTTTAGGAAAACCTCACGTTTTCCTCATTTAAAACAAAGTTTGATGGAAATTTGTGAAAGCCTGAGTGAATAATAATTGCTAAGCAATTATTATTAAACAAAACTACAAAATGTATTATGTTTTAATTTACTGAATAGAGGAAGCCGGCCATTCCTCCTCAAAACTCAGAATTATTAATTAACAAGGTAATGTAAAAACTCAAGGTTTTAGATTCAGTTCGAAAATAACCTATATTTTAGAAACCTGACAATTTTGAAGCCGACCTAACGCTGAAAATAAAACAATTACAAGAACAGTGACTTTTAAATCGTTAGCGCCTTCGTTACAGAATATGGCCGGCAACACCTGGTTGCCGGCTGTGGGGTGAAAAGATCCCTAGACTAGCTTAATAAAATTAGGGTCCTAATTAAGGGACCCTCTATCTCAGGTTCAAGAGGTGAGGTCCCCACTCAAATCCCGTAACTACAAAACCCCCATAGCCACGAGGGCCTTCTTCAGAACAACAAATTTGGCCTCTAAGGCCGTGGCTTGGAATAGTAAAAAAAGTTGGCCAATTGGCCGCATAAAAAAAGAGGGCCCTAAGGCCAAAAATCACATAATATATAAAAAAATAGGCCCGAAGGCCGACAGTGCAAAATTCCTAGTATTTTTGATCCTAGCCAGTAAATTTTGAACCGGGTATAGAAGACCCAAAGGCTCCTCAGATTGTAAGTGTTCGCGGGTATAAACTCACATCCTTTTCTGGCCCGAAGGCCAGAAAAATACTAGATTTTTTCCTAGAAATTTTCAGTGAGTGCGCAATCCTAGGTGCTGTAAGCCACAGCCCACTATAAGGACGCGCACTCGGAGAAGAAAATTTGGCCGACCGCTCTCGGTCGGCCCTCAGCGAACACTGAGTGAGTCTAAAATTTTGAGACTGGGCTGACAGCTCTCTGACAGCCCAGTGACAGCACGATTCCGTCGGCGAAGCTTTGAATTTAAGGCGAAGCTTCTAGAAAGTTCTAGAACTTTCTAGAAGCTTGCCACCTTTAACATTGCAGAATCCAGGCTCTTTTTGAGCCTGGTGGTCAGCCAGGGGAAGATTAACGATAATCGCGAAATATTGCCCCCAGCTGACCACTTTTCTGATTAATTTTTGGGGTCCGAAACTTTCTAGAATTTTATAAAATTTTGGTTAACATGTAAATGCAACCAAAGGGGGAAGTTTCGGACCTAAATTTCAACTTTCACAAATTCGGCTGAAATGGGGCTTAAAAATCAGGCCAATCCCGGCCGATTATGGAAAAAATATTTTTAAGTGCCATCTTTGGGCACAACTTATACGTCCATTTCCAATTTTATAATTTTCTTTGGCTTCTCTTGTCCTAGGCCCCTACTTTGAAATTTTGGGTGAACTTTTGGCCGCAAACAAGAGAAGCCAACACAGCAACCTTAGCAACAATTGCTCCCTATTGCTAGAAACTCAGTGTCCTCGCTTGACCGAGGAAATGGGAAGCAATTGTCAAAAAATGTGCATAAAAATTCGTACGTAATTTTCTATCTAAAACTAATTACATATTTGTATTCTACGTACGTTCTTACCTATTTCTACTAATTTCCGTTAATTTCAATTTATTAAGGAGGAGGCTAAGCCCCCTCCGGACCTACCAATGTACACAAAGGTGTGTACTAACTTTCTTTTGGAGAGGCAATTCTCTCCTGGCCTCTTGGCCCAAACAAAAGTTCAAGTGAGGACAAGCCTCACATAGAATGAATGAATGGACGTAGTAGTACTCCCACTACTACGCTGTCTGGGAAGTAGACGACTTCCCAGACAATGGAAAAAGGGAGTTCCCAAAAGTTAAGGCAAAGGTGGGAGGGAATAAACTCTAAGGCAAACCTTTTAAAGAGGTAGGATTACGAAACTAAAAGTAATCTTACTAAAACATTTTCATTTATAACTCACTCATTTTTGGGAGTTAAAAAATGGGGATTGTATTTTTGGAACCAGGAGAAAATTGCCTTTCCAATGAACCTAAGTTGTTTTCTAACCAAAAATTACTAAAATTAACTAATTAAGGCCTAATTACCACTAATTAATGAATATAAATCCTAATTAACAGATAACACGTCCATTTTACATCATATAATTACGTAAATGCCTATTTTAAACCTACCTAAGTGACTATCTTCCAATATTTGGGCACTTTATGGCCTTGAAACTGCACTTTGGGGAATTTTTACGATCATAAACCTAAACTTGCACGATTCTTTCTGCAATTAGGAACTAAGATTGTTTTGGCACGGATTTCCTAACGGCCACAGATGACAATATAATTGAAAAGGTCCCATCCCGGACCAATTCCGGATCAAAGAAGAGTACCCACTCTTCAAATGGATCTCCTGCCAATTCGCTTTGATTAATGGATTCTTTGATTTGGATATTAGTTTTAAGTGTGCATTCTGTTATTCTTGGTGTTCTAGATGGTGAGATATCCCTATTAAGCAATTGAACGAGTCTAGTTCTATTATTAATTCACCCTTTGGAGTAAAAACCAGGATGTTAATGGTAGGTTTCAGTCTGGCAACTCTGATATTTTTATCAGCTACAAAATATTTATACAAATACGAACTTGGACTTCTAATTCCGGCAAACATGATGCAACATAAGCAATGCGATGATCTTCTATTCAACAGGATGTTGTTCGTTCTTTCAATTAATTAACTGGTTAGCCAATTTTGACCCATTTTGACCATTAATGAAAGTCTTTTCATTACACAAACTATCTTTGCACAAAATCTTGGTGTCAGAAAGCGCATAATTGGCTAGCTACCATCGTGGCTTTGCGCATGCGCAAATAATCAAAATTTTATTTAAGCTTTATCTATTAAATTTTACTCTACCACGCGAAAGAGCACAAAAAGCGCTTTAAAATGATGTGCATATCTCTTCTGTGCGTGGTTTCTATCAAAAGTTACAAGCGGTTAAATATATAGCTGAATTACGTTGACCGTTTGCACACTCAATGTAAAGCAAGAACAATTTGTCATAATCAATCTATTGGGTTTTAACGGTTGTCGTTGTGTTGCTTATGTGTATTATTTAACAGAAAACACTTTGCAGCTGCTTGAAAGCATTACAAATTTCCAAAACCAAAGCAAACAATGAAAAGTTGCGAATTCATTGTTTTTGATTTTCCCGTTACTGCTTCAACCAAACTTGAACAAATTTTCCAGATATGTTTTGTATCTGCATACGCTCAGGCCGTTTTCTTTGTTTTTGGAAAAACGCAGTAGTAAGCAAGATATAGAATATACAATATTTCAAAATACGCTAAAAAATAAAAAATGCACTTTTACGAAAAACTAAACAAACGGCCTGAGCGTATAAATTAATAAAGTTTGCAGGGAATATTTGAAACAAATTCATAAAGGAATGAAGGAGATATTTCAATTCAAAACTTTTAATACATTTCCTCTTGTGTAGACAGGAAGCCAGCCCCCACAACGTTGCAGGCAAGCGCATTTGATGCACAACATGATAAAGAACAAGTGCCAAATTTCAATCCTTTTTATTGAGTATTTAGTTCACAGTATCTGTTCCCAGTCCACCCAGGTAGTGGTACTACCACCTTAACATTGTGGAACCAGTCCCGTAGTTTTTGGCGAAAAGATATCAGTGTTTTGGTTTTTGGCCTTAGGCTCTCAGTAGGTAGACGATACAATAGATTGGTTGTTATTGCTGGAAAGAGCACACAAAAGTGAGCATTTTTGCTTTTACCACCTTTGAGCTACCTCTAGCGGTTAAGTCAGCATAGCAAAAACTAATTTTATGGTCAAAAGGGCCATTTTCGAGGAAACAGTTTTTTCAAAATTAATGACACATGCTAAGGACAAAAATTTTCTTGTTTATACTCAATCGATACAGCGCCCAAATGCACATTTTGTGATTGCGTATTCGTCGGACTTTATTGCCTTACGGTGGTGATTCCGTTTAGAGACATCAACTTGGTTTTTCAGAAATTATTTTACTGCATTTTAGAAGGACTGCAATTTCCTAGATTTTTTGCAGACTAAAGTATTTTTTCGAGACACATTGATTATATCATTCGATACCTTTATCAAATAGCTGGGAACCCATTTTAGTTGTTATGAAATCGCTGTTCGTTATAGAGAAATTAGCTAAAGCGTATGCACAACCTGGATTTTGTCTACTTTTCCCAAATTTTGACATGTGACCATTTTAACTAAAAAAAGGTCGCGGGGTATTTTTGTGTAGAACAAGTCTGCTAAATGGCAATCCTCTAGCTTGCATATTGGATTCTCCACAATCGTTGGAAAATATTTGCGAATGTTTTTGCGAAAATTACTTTTTTATGATAGCATCCTATGGGTATGGGATAGCAGTTAGAAAACGACCACGCATAAACAATTGACTTCTGTGAGACGTTCTAATTGACTCCCTTACTTTAATTCTCCGGTTTCCATAGCTCACGAAATAATGGATTATTTGATTTCTGCAAAAATGACATGTTGTCAACGTCAAAATAAGAAAAATTGGCTATATCTCACTATAGCAAAAAGCTAGAAAGTTACTTCAAAAAGCAAAAGTGTAGATCTTTCGAATTAACATAATTATAGCTATGCAGCTACTGCCCAACTGTCAAAAATCGGTAAAAACTGCCCTGAACGGAGACGTCGAATATTTGAAGCGGGATTGCGCGAAGGATGTTAGAATGCTAGAAGAAACTGTAGCGTGTTTATAAGCCTAAAGATCATCTGAAGATAATCCGTTTCCCACTGAACCGTTGCAGTTTGGTGCATCGGCCGAGAATCGAACTCGGGCCTCCCGCGTGGCAGGCGAGAATTCTACCATTCCACAATCTAGAATTTTGCCGTACCTGGATCCCTTCCTTTTTGGCAATTCAACTATTTGGCTTTCTTGCTGTGATTTTACAATGCCGACGTCGGCCTCTACAAAGAATTTTTTCCCCATCCTGCAGAAGACAAAGGACACGTAAAGAAATTTAAATTGTGACTCTCAGGAGACAGGTATAAGTGGAGTAATGGCTTAAATTTTGATTTGTTTTTCATGCCCAATATTGGCAATAGAGAAGTGAGGGCTCTTGGTATTCAAATTAACGATCAAAATATGAATGATCCAGCTAACGTGCATTTACTGTTTCAAAATTTTGTAGCTTGTCCCCTACCCAGTCGATTGTCTTGTAGCGATACTGAGGATATCAGGGAGTGGTTCGATTCATATGACCCTTATGCAACTGCTCAAAATTGGAATCCTCAGGATAAATTAAGAATTTTGCCAAGTTTCCTTCAGGGCATGGCAGCTAGAATATATGGCCGGTTAACTGTTGAACAAAAGCAGTCTTGTGAAGCAGTTAAACAGGCTTTCCTGTCGCAGTTATGCCCCCCCAAAGGAAGCGTGTTTAAAATGGTGTGAATTGAGAGAGTGCATGCAGCAAACTAGTGAATCCATTTCTTGTTTTTTGGATAAGTTAGAGCGCATGTTAGATGTAGCTCGTCCTAACTTAACTGCTGCAGCCCGTGAAAGGGAACTTATTTTGTTATTGCAGAACCAGAGCTTGCCACATATTCGAAAATGTTTGCTTAGACAAAACCCTGAAACTTTAGCGAAAACTTTAGAAATTGCGCGTAAGGAGGAGTTATCATTCAAACTTTTTCCTCCTCAGGCTGGTGTTGCTTCTGTAGAGACGTTAGGGAAACGGTTCAACCAAATGCAAGAGCAAAATTCTAAAATTCTGAAGTCTCTTGACAGTTTGCAACAGAGACAAAGTGTTTCTCAAAATACTGCAACAGTCTCTGCCGACGGTGCAGCTGCACAACGTTTGACACAGATGGAAGCGCAAATGCAGCAGTTGTCTTTGCAAGTAGGCGAACTTACTTCTGCTCTCAGTCAAATGGCGTCTTCGCAGGAGTCTCGGAGGGTTAGTAGGTCTTGTTTTCAGTGTTGTAGGGTTGACCACTTTGCCGCACAGTGTATAGGGTCTTCTGGTGGTAGCAGAGGTGTTATCGGTTACAGAACGCAGTCTTCTGGTGGCAATCGCGGTCGCAGAGGGATAGAGGCTTTCGTTCTGGTAACTCTGGTTCGTTAAACTGGTTTGCCCCGGCTTAGCTCGAGAAAGTTTGGGGTCAAACACAAATTCTTGTTATTTTTCTAATCGTAATAATCTTCTTCGTCCGGACAATGATTCTTGTGTTTGTTCTTTTTGTTTTTGTATTTGTAGTATGATAACCGCTTCAGTTACTAATTTGTCTTCTGTAGATAAACCGTTTTTCGTTTAGAGGTCTTCTTGATAGCGTAGCTACGGATATATTAATCGCGATACCGGGTCCAGTATTTCCATTTGTATCTGAAAAATTCTGGAAGCAGTTACCCAGTAAACTTTCCCTGGAGTCGTGCCTCTGTTGCAAACCGTCAGTATTACCGGTAGTCCTTCGATTGTTCTTGGTACTAAATCCCGCGTGGCACTGGCGAGTAAGGACTACAAGTGCTGCTTTTATGTTGTCAGAAACACTAATTTTAGCTGTGTGCTAGGGACTAATTTCCTTTATGAGAAGCCTTTTGTTTTGGATTTTGACTCCAGGCAACTTGTAGATACCACTATTAGCGATTTTAATCCCTCATCCCGTAATTCTTTTTATGAAAGGCAGCAGAATCGAATTCGCAGTTTAGGAAAATCTCTTAAGCAGTTCTATCACATCCCGAACCAGAAGAAACAGATTGTGAAGACGGAAACTGGGTTTGATGAATTAGCTTCTGTGGTGGAAATTAGTGAGGACGCAGTGGTAGATCCGTATTCCGAGAAAGTTGTAGTTGGCTCTGTAGAGTCTATGCTTTTGCAGGAATCTCCGTGTAATTCTGTTTTGTTTGAGTCTACGGCATCGTTTCGCAGTCCAAGGAAAGGTCGAGTTGTTTCAGCTACGGCTTTGGTAGCAGCTGGTCCATAGCATACGTGTGCTTGGGGGGGGGGGGTTGGGGTGGGTTTTTCACCCCCCCAGACCTCAGCTCACCCCCCCCCCCAGAGGGGTCCCTCAACCCCCCCCCAGAATCCGGATTTTTCCGGTAAAAAACGGAAAAAAACCGGTTTTTCGACGGCCTTCGGCCGCCCTTCACCCCCCCCCCCAAATGCCCCGCCTGCACATGTCTGAGCTGATCCCCTAATCCCTGTGCATGTTGCAAATTTATTCGATAAACCGGTTAAATTAAGAAAGGGTGTGCGTATAGGGTCCATTTCTCTTTATCTCAGTGTCAGCAGTATCCCGCCAGATACTGCAAACCCTGTAGTCTCCGGAGCTGTTGGCCAGTCTCATTCTGATGATTTCGCCAAGTCTCTTCCGGCACGTGTTATATTGGATGGGTTAGATAAAAACTTGCAGCTGCCGGAAATAGATCAGCTCACAGCACTATTGCTGGAGTTTTCCGACAGATTTGCCAAGGATGATAAGGATGTCGGTAGAACCACTGTTATTCAACATGAAATAGATACTAATGGTGCATATCCTATTAAGGTGGTGATTCCTTTTAGAGACATCAACTTTGAACCATTATTACTCAACCATTAAGTTGAGTTGTGATTGCTTGATTGTTTAGTTGTCACCTTAAACAACACCATTACCGTGAACCGGAAGCCCGTAAGCAAGTAATAGAGGAAAACATCAAGACCATGCTGGATAGAGGCGTCATTTGTCCATCAACTAGTCCCTGGGCTGCCCCAATTGTGATTGTTAAAAAGAAGGACGGCACTGATCGTTTCTGTGTTGATTTCATGTCACATGTCACATGGAAGGATTCGCATCCAATCCCGAGGGTTGATGAGTACCTAGACGCGCTAGGCACAGCCAAGTATTATGCTTGTCTGGATCTTTGTTCGGGCTATTGGCAGATTCCTATGGCTGAGAAGGACAAGGACAAAACGGCGTTTGTGTGTCAGAGTGGCTTGTACCACTTCAACGTAATGCCTTTTGGTTTGTGTAACGCGGCAGCTACTTTTCAGCGAATGATGCGGTTCGTTTTGAGAGGTCTTCAGTGGAAAACTTCTCTCGTGTACATCGATGACATTATCGTATTCTCGTCCACGTTTAGTGAGCACCTTGAGCGTTTAAGGGAAGTTTTACAAAGGCTCAGCGATGCCAACCTTAAACTTAAAGGGAAAAAGTGTTCGTTTTGTCAGTCTCAGGTTGTGTATTTAGGTCATCTAGTATCGGACGAAGGCATAAGGCCAGATTCGTCCAAGCTGTCAGCTTTGTCCAAGTTAGAAGCGCCTCGAGACAAGAAGGGTGTCCACAGTTTTCTCGGCTTGTGCTCGTATTATCGCCAGTTTATTCCTAAGTTAGCAGACATAGTGGCTCCTTTGACAAAACTGTTACATGCCGGAGTAGAATTTTGCTGGGATGAAGGATGCCAGAAGGCTTTTGAAACTACTAAGGCATACCTCCTGAACAGTCCAATTTTGAAGCGACCCGATTTCGCAAAAGACTTTGTTGTCTTCACGGATGCCAGTAACGAAGGTCTTGGCACGGTTCTATCACAGGAAATAGACGGTGTTGAACATGTCGTTTCCTTATGCGAGCAGAGCTCTTCGTCACAGCGAGAGAAATTATTCTACCATTGAAAAAGAGGCTCTTGCTATGCATTGGGCCGTAAAGGAAAAGTTTCACCCCTACCTTTATGGGCGAAGGTTTAAGATCGTAACTGACCACTGTCCGTTGCAATGGATTCGATCTGTTAAAAATCCTAAAGGCCGGCTAGATCGCTGGGCTATGGATTTGGGTCAATACGATATCGATGAAATAAGCTATCGTAGGGGTTCCAAAAATCAGAATGCTGATTTCTTTTCCAGGCTTCCTATTGCAGAAGCCGTCACCGCCCAAGAGTTGAACGGCGTTAGTGTTGAGGAGATTAGGGAAGTACAGGGACAGGATCCGTACTGCAAGCGTATATTCAACCATCTGTCTGGGCCTGTAGATGGGCGAAGTAGGGAATTTTCGAATTTTTGCCTGGTGGAAGGAGTAGTTTACAAGTACAGTCGTAGACTTAAGAATAGGAGATTGCTACTTCCTGACAGTTTGAAGAAAAGGTATTGAAAGAGTTTCATGATTCTCCTTTGGCTGGTCATTTTGGTGTCAGACGAACGTTGGGGCGACTTGAAAGCTGGTGTCGCCAATGTTCAGTTTGTCAGCAAATGAAAGTTTCTAACAATCCCAAGGCACTTTTAGTCAACATACCTGTTACGGGACCGTTTGATAGAGTTGGAGTAGACTTTATGGGTCCATTGCATAAGACACGGCGAAGAATAGATTTGTCGTTTCCTTTATAGACTACTTCACTAAGTGGGCTATGTCTTTTGCTGTGCCTAAAGCAGACGCTCGAATAGTTTCCCGCCTTTTGGTGGAAGAAGTTGGTTTGCGTCATTCTTGTCCCAAACTTTTGGCAGTCAGATCGTGGTTAAGCATTTCTGTCAACTGTTTTGGCTCACACCGCGCAGCGGTTTGGCGTCAAGCAAGTACATTCCACGCCATATCACCCTCAGACGAATGGTTTGGTCGAGCGGTATAATAGGACAGTTTCTGAAACTATAAGCACAATTCTGGATGGCCATACTAGAGCTTGGGATAGAATACTACCGTATGCTGTCTTTGCCTACAACAGTGGCAAGCAGGAGTCAACTGGTGTAAGTCCATTTCAGCTGCTGTATGGCCGGCTTCCTAGTCTGCCCCTTGATTTAGTTGTGGAAGAACCTTTGGATACAGTTGGTTCAACATCCGACGAGAACTTGAGGCGTGCACTGCAGGTTGCTAGGAGAAAGTGTAATATTAACATTGAAGGCGCTCAGCGTCGGCAAGCTGACGAGTACAACTCTAGCAAGCCCCAGAAAACAGTCTTCGAGGTTGGTGATACTGTGCGCGTTCGCAATTTCCATCGCCGTAAATTTCAGCCTCGGTGGAGTCATACTTTCGTTGTAGGTAGGCAGACGTCCCCTGTAAATTTTGAAGTCGTCAACAGTGATAGCGGTGAGAAGAGAATTGTCCACGTGAATAATTTCAGACAGGCAACCTAGCTAGACTCTGGTAGCATTTCCTCTGTCTTCTTTGGTACCAACACTTTGTTTTCGTTCTTTCCTTTTCTTCTTGCTCCCAGTTTTCACACTAGGTAGGTTTGTAGTTCCGGTTAACAACGTTGTTTGCTGCTTGTGCGTTTTCATGTGTCTGGGGAATGCTTAGAGTTTGGTGGAAGTTTCCGCTGAGGCGTTCTGGCTTGACGTTCACCAAAGACGTTGATTAACTTCCACTGGTCTCTGGCACATCAGTCTTTAGCTGCATACGTTGTACAAATGAAGCTATACAGATGTTACCCTCGGTGGTGATTGCAGCCAAGGTTTTGTTTCGGGTTTTCTGGCCCCGGTACTGCCCTTGATGTGAACACCATCGATGTGATCTGTCGCTTTTTGCAGTAAACTTGATAAGCGTTTTTTCGAGCTTTTTGTTAGCCCCTCCCGTAATTGTTCTCCCCGTGCCGCAAACTGCTATTGCCAATTGGTCGGGCACGATCTGATTATTGTATCAAATATTATTTTTACTATTGTTACTCCATTTATGCCTTATTCCTGTTCTATACTATTGTTTTATGTGCTGTATTCTTCTGTTCGGGGGGGGAGAGGAAATGTAGCGTGTTTATAAGCCTAAGTCGTACTATGTTTTTGCACATGAATGCTTAAAGAAGAATTTATAGAGTAATAAGTTCTGTACCAGTACTCGATACATGCTGTTTAGTTAGTTGCTGCTAAAATTAATATATGTCATGCCTGGTAGTTAACTTTGGTACTTTGGTACTTTGGTAAAGATTATGCTATGAGTAATGCTTCATCTGAAGATAATCCGTTTCCCACTGAACCGTTGCAGAAACCCTTTTGGAAAGTATCGTCAAGTTTCGTCCTGGTTTGGGCCGTCAACCAGCAATACATGCACAAATGAAGCACCACCTGAAGCTAGAGATTTGGCCGAAAAACTATTTTGGCAAAACTGCGATTATTTTGCTTTCAACATCGAATTCTCAAAAATCATTCGACGGATTCTGGATCTGGAGATTTTTGGCAGATTCGAAATTCGTACTTCTGCGGAGGAACTTTTTGGTTTTGCCTGGATGGTAGGCTAAAGCAAGAAAACGCAACGTGAATTAGCAAATTTTCGTGCTACCGTGCATTTGGCCGATTTTCTCGACAGTTAAGACCTGCTGAGCCAAAACCAAAAACATTGCTCAGCCCATATCACGGCACAAAAAGAACTTTTCGCAGATTCTACAGTTTTGAGAAATCGATGTTCAAAGCTTTTGGTTTATATTTAGCCGTTATGTCAGAAATTTTTTGCTAATTTTTTGCTAGTTTATAAGCTCATGTGAATGTCCAGATTATAAGCTTTAAAACGATGTATAAAGCAAAGCTCTTTCCATCTCTCAGAATTGCGAAAGTTATAGCGTTTTAAAAAATAACCACAAAAGCACTGCACAACGGATACCACCACCTTAAAAATTGCATCACTGCTTAATATTTGAGTACGTAGCCTATTTGTTTGTTATTATGTAAACATTGAATACGTTCAACTCTCTGCGAAAAAACAGGGTCAGAGTTTTCAAAGGGAACAACTCAGTTCGGTTCCACCACCCCTTCTCCATAACCGTAATGTTTGAACAATTTCGACATGCCTTTTGCTTGCAGTATCAGTCAGCGAAACCTAATAATTCTGACAGATGTTAGGATGATGATTATGCAGTCCATCCACGATGTCTGTTTTCCCCTTCTACTAAGGTTGGGTCTGACGGAAGCATTGGGTGGACCAACTGTAGCACAGATCGGTGAACTTTGTTAGGCCAGCTGCAGAGTAGCCACGCTATTTTTGGGCTAATAACAAAGTTGCTCAGATGTATTTTTTGACACAAAACAGTTGGCCAAATTTTACCAATTAGTCATTTGGCAATTATCTGGGGTGATAAGTATTAGCCATTTTGCAAGTCGACATGATTTATGAGGTGAGGCCCAAGCTAGTAGGGGCTTGTAAGCCAAACGAAACTAATGGCGAAAGTTATTCATAACTTTCGATAAACCCGGTTCCGCCAAAGCAATTGACGCAATACAGAGGACAGAAAAAGGCTTAGTTAGATTCTTCGTTAGATTAAATTTTGAAATATAGTCAAGGAATTTTCCATTAATTATTTGACCTAATAATGTTTTGCTTCCAGTCTGCAGTTTGCAGACCTCACGCGCTGCTTGCACACTTCTAGTTAGGATGCCAAGTGTTTTGAGAAAGTGGTGTCTGGGAATTTTAAGTACCCGGCTTAGTTTTATGGTTGTGATCTGGTTTGGACAGAAGGTCTGCTTTAGGACCAAGAGTACATAATAGATATGAGTAAGAAACTCTTACAATACCATGCACAAACCATGTAAGGTATGCTCGGTTCATTAACTCGGGACCCCCCCCCCCCGTAACTTCCGGGGGAGGGTCCCACTTTGCACTAAATACACGCTTTCATATAAGCGTGTGTCTGCTCGCTGATTGGCCCATTAGCCTAAGACTTATGGTAGGTAATTTATTAGTTATTTTTATTAATTAATTATAACTGTAATTAGGATAACGCAATTAAAAAACTAATTCGACAACTTTGTAGCATTTTTTCTGCTCTTTTCAATGATATAAAAATTGTTGCACAATACAAAAATTCGAAGGAATGTAATCTGCAACAATTTTTATATCATTGAAAAGAGCAGAAAAATACTACAAAGTTGTCGAATTAGTTTTTTAATTGCGTTAGTCTAAATAAAGTTATAATTAATTAATAAAAATAACTAATAAATTACCTACCATAAGTCTTAGGCTAATGGGCCAATCAGCGAGCAGACACACGCTTATATGAAAGCGTGTATCTAATGCAAAGTGGGACCCTCCCGGAAGTTACGGGGGGAGTCCCGAGTTAATGAACCGAGCATACCTTACATGGTTTGTACATGGTAGTGTAAGAGTTTCTTACTCTTATCTATTATGTAATCTTGATAGGACTATTACAACTTTGGACATTATGCATAACTACGACAGCTTCCGATTATATATATAAATATATATATATATATATATGTATGTATTTAATTATTTATTTAATTATTTGGGTTGTGTTAAAAATGAGGGCAGAATTTTCAGCTTGTCATAGCTGAACGTTCCAGCTAATTTTAGACAGCACGGTGTTAGATAGAAAACGCAAGCGATTAGCCGAGAATGAGATCATATTCCACTTCTCAAATGCCACACCGGTGGTTTGGCAATCTAATTCTAATCACTTTCTGCAATTCAGGACATGACTAGCAAGTTCAAGATCAATTCGTTAACAGTAGACTATAGACTGGTTTTCCTCTGCAAATGTTTGGCCTTTCCGACTAAATCTTACTGAATTAAAAGTATGAAATACAGCACGACCCTATGCATAAAAAATTTATTAAATAAAAACTCAAGCAGAGTTTAATTAGGTAACTAACATTGACTCTATTTTACATGCATTTATATATATACTTTTAGAAAAGCACTAATATCTGGCAAAACATCGAAGTTGCTGGGAGGTGTTCATTTCATTCCCCTCTTTAGGCGGTTTCTACTGCTATAACAGTTTAATTATTTCAGCCATATAAATCAGATGTTCAGGTTACAAACTTCACGCTGTGCCACAGAAACTCAAAGACAGTTCAACCTCATTAATTTACACAAATCGTAAAGATGCACCAGGATGTTAAATATTGTCAAAGATCAGGAGCCAGTAGGGAAGTCAATGGGTGGAGATTCAGGAGATTAGATGATCTTGGAAATGGGGTATACGAAGTGCAATCAGCTAAGGCAAAAATTGTTTATCGACTTCCGGAGTTAGTGGGGTTCTTCGTTTACCAATACGCCAAGCTTAGGATGCTACAATTCTACTACGACTGCCTTAAACCAAATTTGTGGCCCGAAACTTTCCAATTGTGTCAAATGGACACCGACTCCCTCTATTTCGCCTGCTCTTCCAAAAATTTAAGTGATTGCGTCCCAGTAATAAATGAAAGTAGGTGGCAAAAGGCCCTCAAGGATTTCTTTGTCTTAGATCCCTCTCAAAAACGTATCCCTGGGTTATTTAAAGAAGAATGGACCGGAGATGGGATTATAGCACTTTGTAGTAAAACTTACCTAGCATGGGGAAAGACGAATAAAGTCTCCCACAAAGGAGTAAGTAAAGCCCTAAATAGCTACACTCCTGAAGATTTCAAACAAGTTTTGGAAACGGGCAACACAAAGTCAGGGGAAAATCGGGGATTCCTACATCCAGAAAATAAAACAGTGCAGTACCATCAAACAAAGGACGCCCTAGGCTATGTCTACCCCAAAAGGAAGGTGCTAGCAGATGGCGTGAGTACTGCCCCTTTGGATATTTAATATGTTTGTTGTACTTGTTTTATCCCAACAGCCCTCTTCAGGGCTAACTGTAAATACTTGTACATAAATATGTTGTATATACAAACTAAAAAATAATATAATAGAAAAACTACAAAAACATTAGATGGACCGGGCATAGGTTGTACATATTATAGATTAGATATATAGGTAGGTACGTACGTAGGTGAGGTAGTGTAGTACAGTTTAGGTAGGTTAGGTAGGTATGTACGTAGTTAGCTTAGGTAGGAGTCCGGTAATGGGCCGACGCCGGGTCCCAAGCCCCGGGGGAAGAACACAGAGGGTCGGAAGGAAAGGTATTAAAGAAAGCAAAGAAAGAGATTAAAACATTGGTGTAGTTTAGAATAATCTTAAGTACGTGTGAACTGAAGGAAAGGTCAAAAGGTCATTGACTCCCGGGAGCGCGGCTCGAAATGCCCCTACTATACTACTGACAAGCCAACCAAAACTGGGGGTGGGGGGTTTATGCAACTGAGCCGATAGGAGAGAATATCATGACCCCATTAGCCAGTTTGAAATGGGCCAAAAAACGTTTTTCCAATGTTTCTCAATATTTCGGATTCTAGAAAAGCGTTCTGGATTTCCTTGTAAAGCCTCTAACAATTAAGCCATTAAGATTTTTTACTACGAACATAAAGTGAAACCATCTAACAGAAGAAGTGCCCAAACCAGAGTGCATGTTTAGTATGTATGTTCATTGGTTTTTTAATAAAATTCATTTTAAAATTTTTAAACGCCATAAATAACTTTTCACCTTTGATACAACTACTACTGTTGCTGCTTTATCTTTGACACTCCTACAAAAAATTCGTAAAAAAATCAATGATTGTAAAAACAAAACTTAATTTTTCCTGCCCAAAATTTATTACCAATTTTTGTATTTGAAGTCCGCTGCGACTTTCAAGCCTGTGACACAACCCAACCAATCTCACAGCTTTGACGGAACCGGAACTAACTGAGATAAGACAAAATCACTCAAAACTTAGACTTAGCCCTAAAAAGAACATTACTTTCATCATTTGTAAATAGGTAAATTTGTAAATAGTAAATCATCTTCACACGCAATCTCAACCTTTGAAAGAATCAGCTGAACTATAAAACTTAGTTTTTTCCAGGAAAAACGAGAGTGGGCAACTTTGAACGCCGATGATTTGATCATAAAGTTGGGGGTCTTCAAAATTTGGTTGAACTCAAATTAGGCATTTTTGACAGTAGAAAAATTCTGAACTAAAAAGTGTAGAAGCTCGTTAGCCTTTCCTAGTCCACATATGAGAAACCAAGTTTTTTCATAATACATCTACCAAATACGATATATATATATATATATATATATATAAACATTTATATATATAGCACTAGCACATGACTTTATATCGAACTGAAATCTTTTAAAGAAAAGCTTGAAGTTAAGTCCATTCTCGGGTGAGGTTTTCCCAGAGTGCGGAGATCTCTTATTCCTAATTTCGAAGTTCTACTAGTTGCTTTCCGAAGTGCACGAGGGCGAGGTTGCCTTCAATTTAGGTTAATGTTAAGACATTAATGCTCAAGAAACTGTTCATTCAATTAAGATCCGGGCAAAAACAGAGTCCATCTGTGAAGGTTAGATCGCGGCTACAGCTGAATTAAATTAAACCATTCCCAGTGGGAAAAAGCTTAAAGCCAAATCTTTCTCAGATGACACTGCTTCTTGTAGTACAAAAGTAAATTAGCTTGTAGGGAAGCGAAAACAAGAAATTCTGACTTTGAATGTTGCCGTTTTCCGGGGTCGAGGGACCTGAGAAAATGTAGCTTGATAAGATTTTGACAACATTAATTGGCTACCGTTCAGAATACTGGAAAATTAAGTATGTAACAAAAAATGTAGGGCTTGTTACGCTGTCAGGATGCTATTTTCAGAAACAATAGTTAAGAAGCAGAGGTTTGTGATTCCCTCCATGGTGATTGTTTGGGATGCGCACACCTTACAAAACTTTTAATTTTCTCAAAAGCATCTAACTTTGGTATGCGCACATCTTACATCAGGGGTAGGGTATACGGTAAAATGCATCTAAATACACGTAAAATCCTTATTTTTATTATTTCTTATTTAGCAAAACTATGAGCAAAAGCACATCCTTCAGTTTTATGTAAAAACAGGAGGAAATGGAATTTTCATTACAACCACTACAAGGACTAGTATTCACTGTAGGGCGGGGCGTTAGATTCCCAAAAATTCATGTATACGAAACAAAAACCAAGTTCATGTTCATAGTTTTTGCCGAAACAAATAGTTTGGTCATACTGACATGTTTACAATCTGTACACTGACATTGAACAACTTTTCTAACTTAATATGCCTTTTGTCTCCTACACCTTAACTTTTTACGATTTGTGTAAATTAATGAGGTTGAACTGTCTTTGAGTTTCTGTGGCACAGCGTGAAGTTTGTAACCTGAACATCTGATTTATATGGCTGAAATAATTAAACTGTTATAGCAGTAGAAACCGCCTAAAGAGGGGAATGAAATGATCATCTCCCAGCAACTTCGATGTTTTGCCAGATATTAGTGCTTTTCTAAAAGTATATATATATATATATATATATATATATATATATATATATATATATAAATGCATGTAAAATAGAGTCAATGTTAGTTACCTAATTAAACTCTGCTTGAGTTTTTATTTAATAAACTTTTTCATGAACAGGATCGTGCTAAGTTTTATTCTTTTGTTCGGTAATTTTTAGCCGGAAAAGCCAAAAATTTGCAGAGGAAAACCAGTCTATAGTCTACTGTTAACGAATTGATCTTGAACTTGCTAGTCATGTCCTGAATTGCAGAAAGTGATTAGAATTCGATTGCCAAACCACCGGTGTGGCATTTGAGAAGTGGAATATGATCTCATTCTCGGCTAATCGCTTGCGTTTTCTATCTAACACCGTGCTGTCTAAAATTAGCTGGAACGTTCAGCTATGACAAGCTGAAAATTCTGCCCTCATTTTTAACACAACCCAAATAATTAAATAAATAACTAAATACATACATACATACATATATATATATATATATATATATATATATATATATAAATATATATATATATAAATAAATATATATATATATATAGATAATCTGCAGCTGTCGTAGTTCTGCTTAATGTCCAAAGTTGTAATAGTCCTATCAAGAGTACATAATAGATAAGACTAAGCAACTCTTACACTACCATGTACAAACCATGTAAGGTATGCTCGGTTCATTAACTCAGGACTCCCCCCGTAACTTCCGGGGGGGGGTCCCACTTTGCACTAAATACACGCTTTCATATAAGCGTGTGTCTGCTCGCTGATTGGCCCATTAGCCTAAGACTTATGGTAGGTAATTTATTAGTTATTTTTATTAATTAATTATAACTTTAATTAGGTTAACGCAATTAAAAAACTAATTCGACAACTTTGTAGTATTTTTTCTGCTCTTTTCAATGATATAAAAATTGTTGCAGATTACATTCCTTCGAATTTTTGTATTGTGCAACAATTTTTATATCAATGAAACGAGCAGAAAAAATGCTACAAAGTTGTCGAATTAGTCTTTTAATTGCGTTAGCTAATTAAAGTTATAATTAATTAATAAAAATAACTAATAAATTAACCTACCATAAGTCTTAGGCTAATGGGCCAATCAGCGAGCAGACACACGCTTATATGAAAGCGTGTATTTAGTGCAAAGTGGGACCCCCCCCCCGGAAGTTACGGGGGGGGGTCCCGAGTTAATGAACCGAGCATACCTTACATGGTTTGTACATGGTAGTGTAAGAGTTTCTTACTCTTATCTATTATGTACTCTTGGTCCTATAAGCAGACCTTCTGTCTAAGCCAGATCACAACCATTAAACTAAGCCGGATACTTAAAATTCCCAGACACCACTTTCTCAAAACACTTGGCATCCTAATTAGAAGTGTGCAAGCAGCGCGTGAGGTCTGCAGACTGCAGGCTGGAAGCAAAACATATTAGGTCAAATAATTAATGGAAAATTCCTTGACTATATTTCAAAATTTAATCTAGCGAAGAATCTAACTAAGCCTTTTTCTGCCCTCTGTAATGCGTCAATTGCTTTGGCGGAACCGGGTTTATCGAAAAGTTATGAATAACTTTCGCCATCCGTTTCGTTTGGCTTACAAGCCCCTACTAGCTTGGGCCTCACCTCATAAATCATGTCGACTTGCAAAATGCCTAATACTTATCACCCCAGATAATTGCCAAATGACTAATTGGTAAAATTTGGCCAACTGTTTTGTGTCAAAAAATACATCTGAGCAACTTTGTTATTTGTCCAAAAATAGCGTGGCTACTCTGCAGTTGGCCCAACAAAGTTCACCGATCTGTACTACAGTTGGTCCACCCAATGCTTCCATCAGACCCAACCTTAGTAAAAAGGGAAAACAGACATCGTGGATGGACTGCATAACCTCCATCCAAACATCTGTCAGAATTATTAGGTTTCGCCGACTGAGACTTCACCAAGCAGGTTATTCAATTGTTCAGTCATTTGCGATTATTAAGAAAGGCTGGTGGAACCGAATCGTTTGGCGTTTGAAAACTCTGATCCTCTTTTTCGCAGAACGCATAGTTGAACGTACTCAATGTTCACATAACAACAAACACCATAACGCTATAACTTTAGAAACGCTATAACATTCGCAGTTTTGAGAGCTGGAAAGAGCTTTAAAGGTCATTCACAGGTCATCAGGTCATTCACATGAGCTTACGAACTAGCAAGACGGCTAGGCATAAACCAGAAACTTTGAACATCAATTTCTCAAAACTGTAGAATCGGCCAAAAGTTTTTTGTGCCGTGACATGAAGGATATATGGGCGGAGTGACGTTTCTTGGATTTGGCTCAGAAGGTCTTAAAGGTCGATACAATCGCCCAAATGCACGGTAACACGAAATTTGCTAATTCACGTTGCGTTTTCTTGCTTTAGCCTACCATCCATCCAAAACCAATAAGTCCCTCCGCAGAAGTGCGAATTTCGAATCTGCCAAAAATCTCCAGACCCAGATCCAGAATCCGTCGAATGATTTTGGAGAATTCGATGTTGAAAGCAAGATAATCGCAGTTTTGCCAAAACAGTTTTTCGGCCAAATCTCTACATAGCTTCAGGTGGTGCTTCATTTAGTGCTGGGACCGGTTCCAAAAGAACCGGTAGAACCGGAACCGGAACCGGAACCGGTAGGATTTTTAGAACCGGAACCGGAACCGGAACCGGAACCGGTGGCTTTTGGAACCGGCCGGTTCTAGTGTTAATTTTGGCTGTTTGAAACTTCAATCAAGGTTTATTTTGTAAAATTTTAAAATTTTCTTATGAATTTGAATTTAGCATTTGGAATTTAACTTTATTCTGGTACTTCTATTTAGATATGAAATTTTGTTTTTAAAAGACTTGTTGTGTAAATTTCAGAAGATTTGATATCAATTTTACAATGTCTTTAATAACAGTTTTCAGTCAATGTTTTAAGTTTTCTGAAAAGGTTATAGAAAAAGAAAAACTAAGGTGTATTCAGTGTTAACTCTTCTTTAAGGATAACAAAGGTAAGCATTAAGGATTTGCTGCTTTACGGCAACTCTTCCAGCTTTAGCTGTTGCCTCTGCAAGTTTTGTGTGCAAACTTCAACTGAAGCAAACCAGTATTCTGAAGGCGCAACTCCAGATTAAGGGTTAAGCTGAGCAACAGTATCCCTGAGATCCCGTTCTTATTTAATTAATAGCAATTGGCTAGCGCTGCCGAAAAAGAATGCCTTTGATGGTCCATTAAAAATTTTCATACTTCATAGTCATATTTTAGTACTTTTTGCGATATATAGGTTTAGGATTTGATAGGGAATAGCGCTCTTTTGTTAGAAATTTGTTTATATCAGCTACAAAAATTATAACAAATTCTACGTAAAATAAAAACTTAGCAGCTTGACTTTATTTATTGTAACATACAATTTTTGGTTTCAAAGGTATGAAGTTAGTTGTACCTGTGTGCTGCATAATTGCTCGAAAAATTTTAATTCTCGTTCAACGATTTTCCCCAATGTTTTCTGTTATAGTTTTCGATCTCAAAAAATTTTCGATCCCGAGATGAGATTAGCTGCTTTTTCAATGATTAAGCTTTGTAATGTTGTAACTTTAGTTGCTAAATCGATAAGCAAATTTTATTGGACTGCTTGAAATTGGTCGAGGAAAGTTCTGTGCGACGTTCGCTTTCTGAAGGGCAGTAGCTAAATGTTTATCTAGATTCAGAATACTTAGTATTTTCGTAAGCTCTGTTAGCTAAAATTTCCACAACATATTGGTAAAAATGAAACAAACCATATCTTTTTCACAGTAAATATTTGTATATAAATAGTAAAAAGTAAGCAAAAACACAAGTAAGTAAGTAAGTAAGCTTTGTGCAGTTAAATATATTAAGTTTTTATAGCAATTGTCAAAAAATAAAAAATCGTGTGATTTTAGCTTTTTTATCAAAAATACCAATTGGAACCGGAACCGGTAGCTAGAACCGGAACCGGAACCGGAACCGGAACCGGAACCGGTAGTCAAGAACCGGAACCGGAACCGGTTTCAAAAATCGGAACCGGTCCCAGCACTTCATTTGGGCATGTATTGCTGGTTGACGGTCCAAACCAGGACGAAACTTGAAGATATATACTTTCCAAAAGGGTTTCTTCCAGCATTCTAACATCCTTCGCGCAATCCCGCTTCAAATATTCGACGTCTCCGTTCTGGGCAGTTTTTACCGATTTCTGACAGTTGGACAGTAGCTGCGTAGCTATGTGTAATGAAGTTGCTAGGATCCGGAGTCAAAAATCGCTCTGCTCTCCGGTCTAGTGTCAGAAGTCGCTCTGCACTTGATTACACGGAAGGTCAGCACGTCCACTTATAAAAGTAGACTTAGGCACCGGATCTCCGAAAGGTGGTGTTCCAAAATCAGAGATTCCCTGCAGCCAACCTTTGTAGGGATCTTCTTTGTGAGTTCGTTTGTTGCACTGGATTCCAGCAGATCAGCAAGAGAGGTCAGCACTTGCTTGGATTCGATCGCCGGATTGATGGTGGGTCTTCCAATTCCTGACCAGAACTTACCTTTGAGTAGTTCTGATCCGATCCTTTGGCTAACGCGCCTGACTTTCAGAGACTATCGCGCCTCTCTGTTTATTTATTAAATTTAGTGCAGATATGATGGGGTCACTTTTTAAACAATATGACAAAGTACAATGTAACAAGCGATAAGGTCAGGGGTCGTTACAAACTGTGTAAAACAAATACAGTTACAGTACAGTACAGTACAGTATTCAAGTTACTGTACCAGAGTTGCCAATTACCCTTTTTTGGTTTATTATTAATATTATCCTAATTTAGGATAATATTACCCGAGTTATAGGTTTAGGTAGGGACAAGGTTCAGTGGTACTTCTTCTTCCTTTTATCACACTCTGTCTCTATTGCACTAACTATTACACTGTCTCCAACACTCTACTAAGTAAGTACCTATATGCTTTCTCGTGTGCCTATATGCTTGTGCTGTGCGACTCTTTATCCGTCCTTACAAACGGATTACCAAACTACAAATCAACAAACTACAAACAAACAAATTATTAACTGAGATAAACCTGGGGTCGGTCTATGGGTGAGTCCCCGAATGTTGGACACTGCTTTCCCGAAGGTCCGCTCCAACACCTAGACAGGGTACTGTACGGAACTGGCTTTTTGAGGAAATAGAGGAAATGGGGAGTTTCCTGGTTCTGCCTTACTTATTCCTGATTAATGACAATTAAACAACTACACAGTTCAACGAATCTACGGCTTCTTCTTCTTCACAGACGGGGATTCGGCTCTTAAGCCAGAGACACGGGAGAAACGCCTCCCGACAGGAAATTGATGACAAAAACGGTTGAAGTCATGATGTGATAGAAACAAAGAATTAGTATTTTGGTCTCTTTTTCTCAAGAGTTAAGCTTTTAGCCTTGCGGTTTCTGGTTTAACCTCCCACTTTGATCAGGCGGTGCTACGCTCGCTGTCTCTGTCTTAATCCACTACTCGGCAATACAGACCGTCTATGTACCTTCCAAAATCGACTGATTCCAATTGACTGACTGACTGACTACTGATTCACTGATCCGGACTTCTGCGGTCCACCGATAAACTACTGGCTCTGACTATCTGAGAGACACAAGACTGATAAGATCCACGGGCAGTTCAGATTTGGATAGAGCAGCGCAGCCTCGTCTCCGCACCTGAATCAAATGGGTTAAAACCCATTAGTACAAGATTATGGTGCGGGAATCGAAACCAGCAACCATTACTCGTTCCTTTGCTTTCCATGCACATTTTGGGCCCCATTTGAACTTGCAAATTGAAGAATTGACTAAAAACCGTTGGTTATTGCCTGTTTGACAACATTAACCGTTTCTGGTAACTTCTTGTCACCAATTGGGCCTTCCTGGCCTCTGCTAGCGTGTATTTTCCGAATTTAGTTAAACTTGCCGTAATTTCGGGCTTGGGTGACAGGATCCGTAAGGTTTCCACCTTGGGCCCGGCTGGGCCTAACTGAACTTGTAGCTAGACGAAATATTCTTGAGAAATGTACAAAAACTGTGCTGTTTGCGACCTATATTCAGACTTCATTTGCTTTTGTCCTGTCCTTGCACGGACCGGCCTTCTAGGGCCATTTTGACGTGAAATGCATTGATTCTGACCAAATTTTGCACAATCTTCAGAGCAAACAATAATACTGGCCAATGTTAATATTTTCGGTCTGTGTCTGGCCCGATTTTGTTGATTCGTCACGGGAAATGGGTTCATTTCCCGTGACCCATAGATTATATCAAATACATGTACGAAACTGGACATTTTATGGTGCATTTCTGATATTGGAAGATGGTCACTGCTAAATACTTGTAATAATTGCCTTAACTAATGCCTACCTACCTACTCATGCTAACCAACTAAAGCCTACGTAATATTAATGTTAACTTACAATTACCTGGTGTTTTAATGTAAAATCCCCCTTAATTGTTTATTGGCAGGTTTGGGACTGAAATAATAAACTTAAAATAAAACCTACTGGCTAATTGTGAGTGAGTTTTTCGCAGGTGATTAGTTTTCCTCAGTTTATGCAAAAATAACTCACTCACTCACTGTCTCAGCAGCCATTCTACGCAGTCCCTACTTACCGACCTACCGACCTACCGAACTACGTCTGCTTCTAAATCTGCCTACCCCTTATCCTAGTGCCCTAACAGGGGACGTGCCGAACCGCTATTCGATCCGGTGCTGGCAACCCCAGCAGCCAGCCGAGTGGCAGTCGCGCGTACTACCACCCTTTCACACGAGCACATAATTGCATTCGTGCAAAACTGGCATATAAATTAACAAGATTTCGATGAACACGAATTTAAGCAAAAGTTATATATTCTGGTTGAGCTTGAAAAACTGAACATTTTTTGTGCTTACAGTACCAAAAAATGTTAAGTAATTAGTGAGAAAAACATGATTAAAGTTTGTTTCCACATATGCATAATTAGCACATATAATGTATTAATTGACTGCACACGTGCTGGGTTGCTAAATTGCTTCCTTATATAGGCTAGCCTGAACTTGTTCTAATTGTAACCCGTATAGCTCAATGGATGAGCACTGGACCTATTAATCCGGAGAACCTGAGTTCGAATCTCAGTACGGGTCTACTTCTTTTCTTTTAGTTTGGCTCGTCTTTTGGCCTCTGACATGGGAAGCTAGATGATTACGGTAACGACCGTGAGCCCATGATAATTTCAGGCCAAGACCATTAATATCCCTATCTTAGTTAGGCCTAACTATTTCCCAATTACTAAGAATTCTAGCTAATTGATACAGCAAAACTGCAGGCATTTTCCTACCTAGAATTAAATAAACTACTAGTCCGCTAGTCGGATGTCCCACACATTTTGCTAAACTGTGATTAATTTCGTAACAATTTAAACTGTTCTGTTATGGTCCTGATTCGGCTATTTCTGGATTCCATGAATGCGGCTCATCCGTCCCCTAATCGCAGGGCAACCTACACGGATGACCGGAAATCCAACAGACTTGGCAGACCTAATTCGGGGTCCCCGTGACCCTAGGCTGCAAGACCTGCTCTGAATCGCCGAATATACCGACATTCCTATGTAAATTTCCTACGACTTTCACTCCAAAATTAGCACTTTCACAGTGATTACACATCCAACCAACAATCATTACTGACTATAATTTAACTGGGTTTTGGGTCCAAATTGCTACTCAATTTGGCCCATTTTCCTGCCTACTATCTGAATATTTTACTCATTCACTCTGGCAGTCCCAATACCCTTATCAGACAAAGGGGGTTTACATGGTATGCCCTCATTCACACTCACAATCACACATTTTTGGGTTCACAATTCACACTGCACAAAAGAGGCTAACCTTGAAACCTCACGCTCCATGAGGGGTTTACTCAAGGAGCCACGTACGTAAATTTGAGGGGCCTCATTCACACTACAAATTACAATAATATTGACACATACGATTACACAGACATAATACGTCCTAACTACTCCCTAACAAGACCTATCTACCTATAGTATGCATATTTGTTGTCTTGATTCTGAAGTAACTTTGACTTGTATCTTCCAATATTTACTGTAAACTTTGGAACTTTATGAATTTGATAAAAGAAATTTTTTGTTGGATTTTTGAAACTTTGGTAGTTTGAATGAAAGCTGAACGAGTAATAATTGCTTGGGCAATTATTACTAAAGACAAATTACAGACACATTTCCGCTAAGGACAGCTTCCAATTAATTAAATTAACAACGGGGGAAGTCGGCCATTCCCCTTGAAACGACTGATAATTAATGGTTAACAATAATTCTGGGTTTTAATTCCTAACATTTTTGATGCCGACCTACACAAGGTTACTGTTCACCGCAACAACGCACAGTTACAGACAATAATATTACTTCAGTAGCGCCTAGTTTGCAATTGTGGAAGGCAATTCCTAATTGCCGGCTGTGAGGAGAAACAATCCCTAAATTAGCTCAGTTCTGAACATGAGGTCGTAACCAAGGGACCTCCTAGCTCAACTCAGGGGTGGGTCCCCACTCAAAATGCCAGTTCGTCAGCAAAACCCCAACAAGATACAAAAAGCACAAAACCGGGCATTAAGCCCCTATTAAAACAAAAGGCCAATCAGGCCGTGGCTTGGTTGAACAAGATTAATTTTAAACAAGGCCCGAAGGCCACAAAAAGTGAGTTTTTAGGCCAAAAGGGCCTTTAAAAATCCCTAAACTCGCGTGCCTGGTGTGCAGTTTCTGGCCGAGCATAGTGCGCTCATTTGGCCCTCATCGTGCGGTGTTCGTCGTGTGCGCTCAGCTCATCCCTTCTGACCAGTGTGGGTCAGAAGGGGCCCCTAACTCGAGTACTAACCGGGGTGAGCACGTCTTTTATTCCCGGCCAAAACGCTGGCACAACGGGAAGACGTGCTAGTAATAGGGGGGAAGTAAGCGACCGCTCTCGGCCGAGTTTCAGACGAACACTAACTAAAATTAGAAATTTTCCAGTGAGCTGACAGGAGTCTGACAGCTCACTGGTGTTTGCCTTTCTGGCGGATTTCTTTGATTTTTATTGGAGCTTCTAGAAATTTCTGGAAGCTCCCTATGTTAAAGCGTGTGCCCAACTCGGGCTGGCCACGCGGCTGGTCCGTTGGAGGGGAGATTAATGAGAAAAAGGAGTTATGACCCTCCAACTGACCCTAAATTTGATGATTTCCCAAGCTGAATTTTGGGGAACTTTGCAGACTTTTTGGTTACCACGTAAAGGTAACCAAAGGGGAAATTCCCTGAATAAAAATTAATTTTCATGAATTAAAAAACGAAATAATACAAAATGACGGCCACTCGGGGCCCTTTGTGAAAAACCAAATATTAAGTGTTAGTTTTGTGAATTCATTTAATAAATTTTATGTTTATTATTTTTAGGCATTCCCTTGTCTCCTAGCCCCTTTCTTTCCTTTTGGGCGTGACCTTTCGGCCACAGACAAGGGAAGCCGCTCGTTAATCCCAGCAACAATTGATCTTCCTCGCCAAGACTCTATGTATCACTGAAAAAGAGGCGGAAGGGCAATTGTTGCGTAAAAATATGCATACTAATACCTACGTAATTTTCCACAAGACAAAAACTAAATATTATTAATCTACGTACCTAACTACCTAAGACTAACTATTTTCATTTCTTTTAAATTATTAGGGAGGGAGTTAAGCCCCCTCCGAACGTAATTTCACACCTAAGGTGTGTGTTAAGTCCTTCTCTGCGAGGCAAGTCTCTGCTGGGAGAGAGCCAGAAGAGGCTCAAAGGAATGAATGGAAACATGAATGGGCGTAACCACACACACTGTTACGCATTGTTGTAAGGTCACTTAAGGCCAATATTACAAAATTAAAATGCAACTAATCAAAACTTCTTTTACTTATAACTTTCGCAATATTGGGAGTTAGGTGACCGGGTTTGGAGTTTTAGAATCAGCAGGGAATTGCCTTTCAGATAAAGCCAACTTATATTTTGACCAAAAATTTGACTAATTAACTAATTATCACCTAACTAATGCAAATTAAGCCTAATTAACACCTATGACCACCAAATAACATGATTCCATGCTATTAATAGACAAATTATGGCCTTACTTTGACCGATCTTCCAATATTCGCACTTATTAGCTGCGTAAGACGTTTTAAACTCGAAGTTTCTGGTTAAAACACTGGTTATTCAACAACTTCTTTCTGTGGATTCGTTTTCTTTGATAATTTTCAGCTGTTTTAATCAGTTTTTAGCTGGCTTCTTGACAATGTGAGGCCTTATTCGTGGCCTGGGAAGAGTAACGACTCCTCCATTATACAGAAAACCATATTAGGGCCTATTACTGACCCGGGAAGGGTAACGACCCCTCCATTACTGACTGATAACCTACCTAAGCTTCCCTAGACTACATTCCACTGAGGTTCTATTCCATTTTCGTGTCATTTGCGTGAGAGTGACGCTACTTCTAGTCTTATTCTTCCTATTTACACTAGAACCTATGTCCCTAATGATGAATTTCTGGGGGCTTCGCACTGACTGGCAACTCTGGTAATTAAATGACAGTTACTTCATATAGAGCTTGGACGTTTCATAGTTCATATCAAGATTTCACAGGCACGCCACTCATAACCAGTACATTAGAAAATTAAATCAATTCCATCAAAATCGCGATCCACGACAAACTGAGCTTCCCTTGGTCATTTTCAGGTCTTTATTTTGCCTTTTCCATTACATATGTTCATTCGAAAGATCTTGTTGTGCTCTACACTTTTGTTTGTTGAAGTAACTTTCTAGCTTTTTGCTATAGTGAGATATAGCCAATTTTCTTATTTTGACGTTGACAACATGTCATCTTTGCAGAAATCAAATAATCCATTATTTCGTGAGCTATGGAAATCGTATAGTTAGACTAGGGGAGTCCATTAGAACGTCTCACAGAAGTCAATTGTTTATGCATGGTCGTTTTCTAACTGCTATCCCATAGCCTGCTGTCATAAAAAAATGTAGTTTTCGCAAAAACATTCGCAAATGTTTTCCAACGATTGTGCAGAATCCACTATGCAAGCTAGAGGATTGCCATTTAGCAGACGTGTTCACACAAAAATACCCCGGGACCTTTTTTTAGTTAAAATGGTTGCATGTCAAACTAGGGAAAAGTAGTCAAAATCCAGGTTGCGCATACGCTTTACACTGGTTTGCACCAAATGTGGTTAGCAAATGGTTAACCACATTTGGTGCAAACGGCCGTTAGCTAATTTCTCTATAACGAACAGCGATTTCATAATAAACTAAACTCATAAACTCATTTAAACTAAACTGAGTCCCCAGCTATTTGATAAAGGTGTCGAATGATATAATTAATGTCTCCCGAAAAATACTTTTAGTCTGCAAAAAATCTGGAAAATTGCAGTCCTTCTAAAATGCAGTAAAATAATTTCTGAAAAACACAGATAAATTTGATTGTATTGAAATTTCATTGTTTCACAAACTTAGGCTCCGTTTCGATATAAAGTTGACTTCTTAACTCCAAGTAATGAAATCAAGCTTCAATGTTGATGTCTACCGTAAGGCAATAAAGTCCGGCGAATACACATTCACAAAATGTGCTGTATCGATTAAGTATAAACAAGAAAATTTTTGTCGTTTAGCATGTGTCAATAATTTTGAAAAAACTGATTTCCTCGAAAATGGCCCTTTTGACCATCAAGTTAGTTTTTTGCTATGCTGACTTAACCACTAGCGGTAGCTCAAAGGTTGTAAAAGCAAAAATGCTCACTTTTGTGTGCTCTTTCCAGCCATAACAACCAATCTATTGCATAGTCTACCTACTGAGAGCCTAAGGCCCAAAACCAAAACACTGATATCTTTTCGCCAAAACTACGGGACTGGTCCCACAATGTTAAAGAGCACGGAAATAGGTTATTTCGTTAATTTTAGCTATTTTCGTTTTAGGATTAAAGCTGTATGAGTCAAAAATACCCCAATGGAATGGAAACCAAGAATCTTAAGCTCCATCTCAATAAGATAATTGAAAGTTGGATATATTTCCAAGTTTCACTCGCCAATAGTTTAAGACTGTCACATATTATTCAGAAAACTACTGCCAATACTACAGAAATACGAATTTAAAATGCTGAATTAGAAATATAAATGAAGGCAAACTTCTGAGTGATGAAATACTAGGAAATTCTTTAATAAAATAGGGGAATGCTAACTTCACGTAGGTAGCTCAGTTAGACGTTTATTGTTACACCGCTCATCGTGATTAAGCAGGCGTTGGCCTAAAATCTTGAATCCGTCAGAAGTGGTGGATGGGATCACCAGTCGTTGCTATAATGACTATCAGCGAATTCTTTTTTCTAATCAAGTTGCCACTTTTTCCTGGTTTACCAATAATCTTAATTTAATTTTATCCTGCTTTTCTATTTGGTTTCTAAATAGCTGTATTTAACGTGCGAATTATTATTGCTTTGGTTGGCTTGCAAAATAATTACAAACTTTGGATGGGGTAAATTTGAAGCCTTGGCGGATCCAGCATAGGTGTACCCGTAGATGTGTTGGGGGGGGTTACCCCCCCACCAAAATGACAAATTTTGGCACCCCCCCCGATTTTCAGATTTTTGGTACCCCCCCCCCAGATTTTTGGCCAAAACGTGGTCAAAAATGGCATAATATCGAAAATTTAGGGGGGTCCCCCACCCTCAGTCATAGTTTCCCTGGAACTTTGGGTCTCGGGGGGGGGTAAATCTTGGCCGAGCTCCGAAATGTGATGGGGGGTACCCCCCCCAACCCCCCCCCAGAATTCGGACCTCAGAAATTTCGAAAAATGGCCAAAAAATGCAAAATTTTCTGTAATTTAGCCCTTTTTCATCAAAATAAGGCTTGTTCTTAACGTTTTAGGTGTTTTTGCACCGTTTTAAAGCGATTTTAGGTCAAAATTTTAGAAAAATTTTTCAAAAAATGACCATTTTTCGACCAAATTTAGCTAACTTTTTGGGTCCAAAAATCGTTGGGGGGGGTTCGGGGGGGGTAGCCAAAAGTTGGGGGAGGGTAAGTCAAAAAATCTGGGGGGGGGGGGTAAATTTGGTCAAAAATTTTGGGGGGTACCCCCCCTACCCCCCCCCCCCCCAAAGGTAACTATGCCCTCAGTCGGAACCCCCCCCCCCAGTTTTTTTGCCCAGCCACACCTATGGTACCTGGGTGGTGGGGTGGGGGGGGCACCGCTCCCCCCCAATGGGAAAGTTCCGAGCCCCCCCGCGACATGTTGGAGGCAGGACCCCCCCCCAAATGGCCAAATCCCAGACCCCACCCACCCAAATTTGCCAGACCCCACCCTCAAAATTTTGCAAATTTTGCCTAAAAATTAGTAAAAATTCGAAATTTTTGCAAAAAATCCAAGTTTTTTCGAATAAATGAGCAAAAATGAAGAAATATTTTTGATTTTTAGTTGGAAATACCGTTCTTTTAGCAAGTTGGCGAATTTTTTCTAAATTTTTGCCCAAAAAATTTTTTACCCCCCAAATTCGATTTTTCCGAACCCCACCCCACCTCAAAACGGCTGACCCCACCCACCCTAATTTCGGCTACCCCCTCCCCCAACGTTTTCTCAAGGTACACCTATGGGATCCAGGGTTTTTCAGTAAGGGAGGAGGGGAGGCATAGGTGTAATGGGGAGGGAGGGGGTTGGGGGGGTAACAGTGGCGGATCCAGGGGGAGGACCCCAGGGCCCCGGGCACCCCCCTTTGCGATTTGGGCCCCTCCCTTTCAACTTGAGGGCCCCCATCCAAAGTTTGTCTTTGCTGTAAGTTTTCCCAGGTTTTTCACAATATCCAGCAGAACTGGGATTATGAACATAGGTGTAAGGTGGGGGGGGGGTTGGGGGGGGGTAGCCCCCCCAAGCCTTTTTTCAACCCTCCCCCAAAACTTTTTGGGGGGGACGTCCCCCCCCAACTGGGGGGGGGGGGGAAATGGCCTAAAATTGGGTATTTTTAGGGTAAATTTTGAAAAAATTTTCAAAAATGTCCAAATTTTTGGCTTAAACTGTTTATTATTATGAGAAATACACGTTTTTAGCTGTATTATGGATCTTATGACTCAATATCGTCCTTATTTTGGACTTGGAAACATGTTGGCAATCAAGTTTTTGAGTTTAAAACCACTGTCTAATGTTAGAATTACTTTATGGTTAGATGTTTTTTATCATTAGAAACGGCTGAAAATGCGATTTTTGGCATAAAAAATTTTTTTGGGGGAGGGTTGGGGGGGTCCTGGGGGGGGGTTGGGGGGGGTCGCCAGAGGGGGCCCCCCAGAAAATGTTGGGGGGGGGGAGCCTCCTCCACCCCAAATCTCCGTTACACCTATGATTATGAAGTTGGCGATACAAGTAGTGATGATAAATATGTCGTTCTTTTCGTCAACTTTTCGCGCCTTCCATCGTAGATTGTGAAATTTCAATGCATTGGCAATATTGTATAAATTTAGATAGAATGCTGCCTAGGGAAACCATGGGAAAACTTAACCTCTCAACTTTAAACGCTCATAACTTGCTAACGACGTAACGTATTGCGTTAAGATTAGTATATTCTGAATCAGAAAAGTCTCCTCTATCTTTTAAGTGCTTTTCGCGCGGCGATGGGGCCGTCACGCGCGGCCGTCCGCGCACGCCTTCGGCGTGGTTCTCGTTTGGCACATTTGACAAAATTCCTTTCGCCAAAACAGTTTTAATTTAAACTGCGCCAACTGAAGAATTTAATCAGAATGTTGCATATTGCCAAAGACTAGGCACACTAAATTGGTTTCATTGATCTCAACAGTCTTAGAACGTTGAATTTGTTTCAATCAGGCATCACCGCTTAGAACTGTCTCTGCACACTATCGAAAAACGTTTACGATCTCAGTCTCAGGGTTAGTATATATTCATAATTCTGGCGTTATCTTGAACTCTTTTGAGCTGGGGCCCCTCCCTTTACAAAATCCTGGATCCGCCACTGGGGGGTAAGCCCACAGCCATTTTTCCAAACCCCCCAGAAATATTTGGGGCCCCCCCCCCCCCCCCCCCCCCCCCACGGGGGGGGGGGTAGTCAGTAGCGCCGAAGACCTTATTCGGGAGTCAGAAACATGTTGGCGTTTGGCAATCGAGTTTTCGAGTTTAAAAACACTGTCTAATGCATAGGTGTACCTGGGGGGGGGGGGGTGGGGGGAACCCCTCCCCCCAAATGGAAAAGTGCCTAGAAATTTTGGAGGCAGACCCCACCCCCAAATGGCCTAATCCCAGACTCCACCCACCCAAATTTGCCAGACCCCACCCTCAAAATTTTGAAAATTTTGCCTCAAAATTAGTAAAAACTTGAAATTTTTTGAAAAAATAAAAAATTTTTGCAAAAAATCCAAGTGTTTTCGAACAAATGAGCAAAAATGACGAAATATTTTTGATTTTCAGTTGGAAATAACGCTTTTTTTAGCAAATTTGCGAATTTTTTCTAAATTTTTGACCAAAAAATTTTTTACCCCCCCCGAATTCGATTTTTCCGAACCCCACCCACACGAAGCCCATTTCCAGAAAACAATTGGAAAAGAGTTTCTAATTTTTTCTATAACTTTTCTGATTGTTTTTCAAAATTGTTTCTAATAGTTTTCTATATTTTTCTAATTGTTTTCTTGTGGTTTTCTAATTAATTTCTGTTAATTTTTTCTAACCAGGCACCACTTTCTAATTGTTTTCTGAATTATTTCTAATTGATTACATAATATTTTCTTATTTCTTTCGAATTAATTTCCTAATGAAAGTTAACATTTTCTTATTGTTTTCTAAATAATATCCATTGTTTTCAAAAATGTTTCTAATGATTTCTGATTGTTTTCAGAAACGCCTCCTCCGTAGCTTGCAATTTTTTCTAATTGTTTTCCAGATTATTTCTAATGTTGATTCGGCGATATCTCACTGCTGCTTATCACCACTAATAATTTATGGTTTGGGATTTGGTCAAAGAAAATCTAATTTGGGAGAGGAGGTATATATATAAAACATTTCTCTTTAAAAATTTTAAGACAAAATGCAATTTTTATTACTGCACAAAGCCTAAAAATAGCGATTGTTCTTCATTTTAAGCAAGATGTTAAAGAAGATTTGCAAGATTTTTTAGTGAAACGTCAGAAATTCTTAGGGTGGGTCTGGCAAACTGGGCTTATTCTAGGCATTTTTGTTGCCCCCCCAAAAGTCAGGGGTAAGGAAGTTTTGGGAGGGGCGAAAATTTTTCTAAAAATATGCTAAAAATAGCGCTATTTTTCTGGCATGTACTGTAAAAGTTGATGTTTATTGCAAAAATAAACAGATTTAGTGTTAAAAAAGGCAAAAAATGAGTAAAAATCTCCGGCGAAGCCGGAAAAGTTTTGACAATTTGGCCTTCTGAGCGATTTTTTCAGGGCAAAATTTGGTACCAAAAGGGGCACCCACTTTTTTGGAGGGATTTTTGGGGGGAAGGGTGTTTGTGAGGGGCGCCCCCCCAGTAGAATAAGCCCATGCAAATTTGGGTGGGTGGGGTTTGGGATTCGTCGATTAGGTGGTGGGGTCATATTATTTACTTAATTTAATTAATATATATTACATACATATATATATAGTCAAGCATGAAAAAAACCCACTTTTCAGATTTTTGGCCAGAACTTTTTACTGGTTTGTCTGAGATATTGAAATATTGACTATACAGGCTGCTAGGCCTAGTCGTAAGCTTTCTTATGAGCTATAGAACACCTCTCTAGGGTGCGCCGTTAGTGAGAAAAACTGTCCCAAACTGGCGGGGAAAAACCCAGTGCGGGAAAAAACCCATATGCGGGAAAAACCCACCCCGAAAATTTTTTGGCAAGTTGCCAGGAGCATTTCTAACCGTTCTAAATGAAAGAGCGGGTTGTTTTTAGCACAGCTGCATCAAAATATATTAGTTTTTGTTGAAAAATTGAGGTCATAGTGACTTTTGAAAATTTGGTATGTTTAAATTTTGGAAATTTTTTAAAATTATTTATTTTCGGCAGTTTGAGCATCCTATCGTATAGAAAGCGTGTTTTTCTTTTATTTAGAGCAAAACTAGACCCATTTTAAGGCAAAAATAAGCATTTTTGGCCAAATTGAAATTTTGGCTTGAAATTGCACCATGTCCGATTTTGACCCCCTGGACCCCTCCCATAACAGATCGACATAACAAACTATCAAAAATCTGAATTTGAATAATTATCTTCGGGGTCGGGGTATTAAATAACCAGACAAGTGGTTCCCCCCCATCCCTTTCTGTGACTTTTAGCCAGAACTCTAGTATATATATACCTGTTATAAAGTGTTTTTTGTGTCTGTTTGTTTGTTTGTTTCTACTAACAAATTTTCGTTACTAAGCACTATATATATATTATATTGCTAAGAATTGTGTAACTGCGATAAACAGTTTATGTATTCGTATTATTCTGTATGGCTACTTGTTAATCAGAATAAATTCTTAGTTAGTTAGTTAGTTACTAAATTACCAACATTTTCCTATGTTTACGTGTTATTATATAAACATACAAAATTTTCAAAAATCAATTTGGCATGAATTTTTGTAAAAATATTGATATTTTTAGATGCAGATGTATATACTAAGAATGACCCGCTCTTTCGAATGGTATAGTCAAAACTGTTCTGGCATGCTTCCAGCAAAAATTTCGGATGGGTTTTTCCCGCATTGGGTTTTTCCCATCGGTTTGGTCGAAAATTTGTCACCAATCGTAACTGTTAGAGAGATGTTTTATGGCTCATTTTGAAGCTCTTCGCAAGGACTCATACGTATATAATTATAGTTAGATTATCGAACTGCCGCTTAATAAAAAGGTAGATCTAGCCAAAATTCGAAATTTTGGGCTGATATTTCCCGCCGCGCTATATATACATATATATACGTGTATATATATATATACGCATATTGCAACTCTATTTTTAAAAAATATTTACATGACTTTATACGCTTGCTTAATAAAACCTGAGAAACGGAATCAATAAACGTCAGGCAAAGGTTACGACCCCCCTCTAAACTTTGGAAGGAGCCCCTTCCCGCAGACTGATAATTTTGAATATATAATTGCCCGTATAATTTTGTTAAACACCATGCTAAAATTACAAAACTACAAACATTTACCCAGTAAAAACAAATTGCAAACGACTAAATAAACGTATTAGACATAAGAGCAGTATATAGCGTATATATTTAAACTAAAAATGCAATTTCTGCATTATGGTTGACGAAATTTTTTACGACGACCCCCCCTCCCCTCCTCAGCGGATCCCATCCAACCAAAACCTGAGCCACCCCTACGTCCAAGCTTTTCTCGAAGTTCACTGTGCTAAAACCAATACTAAGCACTTTTGACAAAATAAATATAAGAATCGGATTTGGCTAGCATGAAAAACTCAATTAGACAGCATACAGTGAAACAAAATAAATATATAGTCATGGTACTTTGCGAGTTAGAAAACAATTAGAAAACAATTGGAAAACTTTTCATATTTTCAATTTTTTCTAATTAGATATCAATTAGAAAACAATTAGAAAAATATTTGAATTCTTTTCAAATTGTTTTCTACTCAGGAAAACATTTAGAAACAATCAGAAAACAATTAGATATTAAATCTATTTTGTTTTCTAATTGATTTCTCATTTGGAAATCATTCAGAAAAAAATTGAAAAAAATTAGAAAAAAATTTCGTCATGTAGAAAACAATTAGAAAACAATCAGAAAAAATTATTTTATTTCTAATTGTTTTCTGGAAA
>JASAND010002594.1:0-19817 GCA_030248195.1 Trissonchulus latispiculum
GAAGAGTCTTTTTAAATAATAATAAAATATGACAGTAGGGCATCACCGCCCTACTGTACAATAACATGTTTGTATAACGGTATTGAGTAATCCAGTTTGACAGCAACGCTGATGCGTTGGAATATGCAACATGGCGATAGATCAGCACAAAAGAGACGGAACCGGGTCACCGGGTCAGTTCGGGTCACTTTTTGGACCGGGTCACCGGGTCAGTTCGGGTCACTTTTTGGACCGGGTCACCGGGTCAGTTCGGGTCACTTTTTGGACCGCGTCACCGGGTCAGTTCGGGTCACTTTTTGGACCGGGTCACCGGGTCAGTTCGGGTCACTTTTTGGACCGGGTCACCGGGTCAGTTCGGGTCACTTTTTGGACCGGGTCACCGGGTCAGTTCGTGTTTTTGGACCGGGTCACCGGGTCAGTTCGGGTCACTTTTTGGACCGGGTCACCGGGTCAGTTCGGGTCATTTTTTGGACCGGGTCAGCGGGTGAGTTCGTGTCTCTCTTTTGACCGGGTCAGTTCGGGTCACTTTTTGGACCGGGTCACCGGGTCAGTTCGGGTCACTTTTTGGACCGGGTCAGGTCGGGTCACTTTTTGGACCGGGTCACCGGGTCAGTTCGGGTCACTTTTTGGACCGGGTCACCGGGTCAGTTCGGGTCACTTTTTGGACCGGGTCACCGGGTCAGTTCGGGTCACTTTTTGGACCGGGTCACCGGGTCAGTTCGGGTCACTTTTTGGACCGGGTCAGTTCGGGTCACTTTTTGGACCGGGTCACCGGGTCAGTTCGGGTCACTTTTTGGACCGGGTCACCGGGTCAGTTCGGGTCACTTTTTGGACCGGTAGGGCGTTTCACAAAGGGCTCCTAAATCTAGCTCCTAAGTCCCTCCTATCTTATCTCTTATGAGCAGTTTACGAGCAATTTATGAGCGGCTCCTAAACTGTTTCACAAAGCTCCTCTTAAACTGCTCCTAGACTTTCGCTCCTAACCACCTCTTAGCGCCTTTCTCTTAACTTTCTAAGCACTTTCACGCTGGGAACTTATGAGGTTTGCTGGAAAAGTTAAGAGACTTGCAAGTTAAAATGACTTTATACTATATTCACCTACTAAATATGGTAATAAATAGATCATTTAAATCGAGCATTCTCAAGTTTAAGGGCAAGGATAAAATTAACTTGTTTCTTATTTTTTGACAAAAGTAATGTCGAAATTTCAAACATTTACTATTATATATTTATACTTCATATTCATCAGTTGAAACTCATAAAATGACTGATAGGCTTTTACAGAACTTTTCTGGAGGAATACAATACATTACACCTTTATCTTTGCTAAATATTTGAACAATTAGCACTTGAGAATGCGTTATGAGCCCGATTTTGGGCTCCTAATTTTAAGAGCCGATTTAGGAGGTCTCTTAGTTTAGAAGCCCTTCGTGAAACACCATTCTCCTAACTTTTCTCATAAGTAGCAAACTTAGGAGCTCTTAGCGCTATGAGCCCTTTGTGAAACGCCCCACGGGTCACCGGGTCAGTTCGGGTCACTTTTTGGACCGGGTCACCGGGTCAGTTCGGGTCACTTTTTGGACCGGGTCACCGGGTCAGTTCGGGTCACTTTTTGGACCGGGTCACCGGGTCACCGGGTCGAGAGCTTCGACCCGGTCTTGACCCGGTTTTCTGAATTTGCCTCAAATTTTAGAAATTTTTGGCTTACCAATGTGTAATATTAATTTGCTTTTTTCTTATACTTTAGTCTTAAACATTTTCGCTATTAGAGGTTATTTGATTCTGTCTGTCTCTGGCAGATTTTTGTTTAGCTTTATCAGCTTCATGATTATTAAATCTATCTGGCACTATATGGTTTGCAGATTATTATCGCAGCCAAGATAAATGCTGAAGATAAGTGAACAATTTAATTTAATTTAACGCAATGCGTAATAAAAACCAAATTTTAAAGTACTTTAAATAGTATTAGACCGTGCAAAATTTCGCTGACGGATAAATTATTGGCTTTTCCAACCCATTTCTGCATAAATTTAGAAAATGCAAGAAATACTATTAAATACTTTTTAAAAAGCTAGAACAAGCATATGGTCGGGGTAGTGACGGAACATGGAAGCCAAACATTTAGCATTCTAAGGCAAAATCAAAAAAAATTTGCAGATGTTTGAATTTTCTGGAAAACCGGGTCACCGGATCACCGGGTCAGAACTCAACTGGGTCACCGGGTCACGGGTCAAGCCTAAGTGTCCCTGTTTCATCACTGCTGCACAATATGTCCTCAGTGGCACAGTTAAACGCTTGACGAAATAACAAACAATGCCTGCCTTTCCGAAATTCAAGAACGTGATCGTTGGCCAGCTCTCTTGTTCGAACAGAAATATTCTCTGACCTCCTGTCTAGTTTTCCAAGAAGGACAGCCAGCTGGCATCTATCTCGGTTCTTATATCGCCAGAAAAAGTTTATAAAAACCTCTCTGACAGTGCTATGCACAGAAAGAGGACTACAATAGCCGTAGACATACAAACAGCATTTACACCAAGAAAATGAAGCAAACCGCTGGCTGCCGCACGGATCCACGAAGGATACAAGATATTAATCATAAAGAAATAATGAAAAACGTTATTGGTGTGGTGGTACTAGCAAGTCTTCGCGCAGAAGATCCCCAGCTAAAACACCTTATAGACTGGTAAGATGGTTGCCAAACCAGCATGCCGCGTAAAGGTCCTGCTTTATCCGTTTTCGTAGTTGGGCGACAAAGATACAGTTTATCGTAAAATTGTTGGCCGAATTCGCCAACACGAGCAGATTGATCATATCTGATAGAATTAGGTATATGTCAAAATTATCCTGGAGCAGTGAGATCTGGTAGGCCTCAATCACGGCTAGAATAAAGTCGGGCAGGGCGCAGGCCAAAAATAGGCAACTCAGAGCCACCACATTAAGTAGCATTTCGCGACTTTCTAGGGGACTGTAGTTTGGAGAACTGTAGGCACTTTGGCGATTCCAAATCAGTTTCATCAGCAAACAGTTGAGCACCAGCATGCTGCAGTACGGTACGCACATGTCTACGATAGGACTCAACCAGACCCCATACAGTACGGAGTAAAGTTGGTTTAAACCAAGATTAGTGTAAACCACAACATACTGTGCGTACCCTGTGCATTCGGGTACTGCAATCGATTTGAATTCAAACAGTTTTGGCAATTTAAACAGCAAAGACAGCAGCACAACGCCAATGGCAAGGTATTTGTTGGTAAGCCTGGTAAGGGCTGCTGTGGGCCTACGCAATCTGCAGTACTTTTCCAATACAATAAAAACTGTAAAATAGTCTCCGGCAATCTTGGCCACATGACCCAGATAGTACATCAGCAGTTCGATATGGGAACGAGCCAGGGCCAAAATTTCGCTCCGCAAATAGATGCTCAGATATTTCAGCGTCAGGTGTAAGGAAAATACAGTCAAAAGGAGGTCACAAATTGCCAGACCCGAAAGTAGGCTACTCTCAGGGCTGGCACAAAAAGGATTACTTCGAAACGTGAGAACTGCATAGAAATTGCCCACAATACTGTACGCGCAGATTAGTGGTACAAAAATCAGATTTATGATATACATTAATGTGGTTGCATTGGCATTAATGTTACACAGAGATAGGCTTGGATTAGTGTTATTGAGGATATCGAAGGCCCATCTAGCGTGATTGATTGACAGATGGATTAGGGCTGAATCCATTTCTTTCCTCATCGCTGTCGGCAAAACTATAACACAAACAGGGGTGTGATATTGGGTGGGATATTTAGTGCTAACACTGTAAAGAACGTCGTCCACATTAGTCACGAAACCCCGTCTAAAATTCCAGGGAAATGTTTCCTGTAAAACTGCTTTTTAAATTTCATCTTTTTCATAAATTTCTTCCTTCTGATAACAACAGGTTTCACATACAGCTTAGTTGCCAAAGTGTAACGCAAAAGGCTGACTAACGGTCAACCTTTTCGTTATTAAATTTATTACGAAACCAATCTACATAGCTTCTTTTGGGAGGGGATTATCCGTCAATCTTCTCCACCTTCAGTGTTGGGTCTTCCCTTGTCGCGTACAGTTGCTTTCTCTCTCCATTCTCTCCCTATCTCTAGTGTGTATAATTGCTCTCCAGTGTCTATATTGGTACGTTAGCGGGGCTTCGCCCATTTAATTATTATTCTAAATTATTCTAGTTATTTCTATATTTGCTATATTTCTATAAATCTTGTTGTTACGTATTAAATATCTTCACTAGGTGTGTGTATTTTCATAGGTCATTACTGAGCTCCTAGATTAGTTTAGCGTTATTTCTGAGGTGAGCAGGTGTCACCCCTCACTAGGTCTATGTATTTGGCGATAGGGTTGTTAATTCACATGTAAAAAAGTAATTAATTTTCAAATAACGCGAATGTTTCAAAAAGTCTGTCAGAGTATTATCTGGTGTTTTAGATTTCAGTAATTATTTTGGCTGTAAAATTTTTGATTCTGAAATACTGTTCCATTATGGCTTAGAATTAATTGGACATTTCGTTAAATTTTATTGACTGAGATGTCCACTTAATGAACCCATCTTGCAGGATTTCTAAATTTTCAATGCAAGGAATTAAGGAAACAATCCTCTGAGCAGGTTATCTGGCACGAGATTCAATTGCAGCTGAGTTACAGTCGGCAGCTTATTAATCGAAAATGAATTCCCAAAAATCCTCAACAGGGTCTAACCACCGTCTTTACTTTTAATGTCATTTTTTACTTGTTGAAGTGAAATACTTTTAATGTGATTTTCACGTACTGAAACAAATCCTGTCTGCAATGTATACTATACCTACTTGAAACTATTTTTCACAATCGGCGGTATATGTAGCTGTGAAAAAGTGTGAACAAAGTGTAAAAAAATTTGTAAAAAAAGTGTAAAAAATTGCGAAAAGTAGTATTAAAAATATTAAAAATATGTAAAAATCTAGTGTTAATAAGTAGTGTTAAATAGTGTAAAAAACATGTTAAAAAGTCCGTAATTTTGCTATTGTTAATAACTGTAAAAATGTTTTTTACATTTTTACTTTTTACAATTAACCCTATTTGGCGAGGCTTCCCCGGCCAGCTCCTGCGCGGTTGGTATGTTATTTACTGGTGCCACGATCTCCTCGCTTGAGTTGCTTTTGCGGGGTAACGGTACTTCTGTGTTACGTTAGTTTCACTCTGGTACCGCTACAAAGTTCATGTTATGTTATGTTCACAGTTTAGGTATACAAGTGTGTCAGACACAGAAAATATAGGGTATGACTAAGCCAGCAAAGTTTTTGACTGAGACGAAAATGTCTGGCGTCATAAAAGCTAACCCCTTCAGAAATCCCGTGTTAATTTTCCCGTTTTAAAGTCGTAATTTTTTCAACGTTATTTTGAACAACGTTCAAAGACCTTAAACTGATATCGATCTGTTACTGTTTGATGTGCATTGCACAGGCGCGTTTATTTGTAGATTGCAGGCAACTGGATGGATGTACATCAAGAAAAACAAGTTACCCCTTAAAAGGGGAATAATACCGCCGTAGAGTTTGGAATTTTCAACGTTTTGTTTGTTTTCATCATACTGTTCATAGTATGATCATAGTGTACGGTGACGTTAGCTTTTGACTAAAGTTTCAACTCCCCGACATTTGCCGTCTCTGAGACAAAAGAATGGGAGTATTTTATTGCCATTTGCCATTGCCAATTGTGAAACTAAAATTCTACTGGAAGAAGGATTCGATCTGTGTCCGGACCAGCGCCAAACGGACACCCTAGCCACTACACTACTCTGACTATAACGTTTTTATTGAGTAAACTGCGAGAGAGAAAATTATCATTTATCTATATATGTTTATTTTAAACAATTTATTTTATCTAAATTCTAAAGTAAAGCAAACACTAATGAAATAAATACAGTGCAAGCTCAAAGTCAGTCTTAGCACACGAAAATTGTAACAACAGTTTTAGCTATTTATTGATTTGTTAAACCCTGCCAATCAAGTGACAGGCAAATAACGCCCGATTTTCGGTAGTTTGAGAAAAGGCAGAGAGTGATCGTTTGCAAAACAATTTACAGGGCATTGAAAATGAACTAAATCGACTGTAATGATGCTCTAAAAATTGCAAAATCTTAGAAAAATTGTTGGGCAAAAAAACCTGCGTAACAGGGACATGTGGTGAAGATAGGACGGAAATCCTCCGCGCCAAGCAATTTACATGCAAAACATATGAATTCAGATGGGTCAACCCATGACAAGTATACCGCCTCCGGCGGTATAAAAAGGTTTGTAATAACTGTTCTAAGTGCCTACAATCAGTATTATGCCACTAGCCAAGCTCTCTGTTATCAGAGCAAAATCCATGCTCTGTTGGCTAACGGCTGATCCCCCGCAAATCCAATCCTAGTGATCCAATCCCTGCAAATTAAACCAAGCTTGGTCTAAACGTGGCTACGCTTACTCACTCGAACTCTTTGCAGCACTGCTACTTGTTGGAATGAATTTTGTAGGAGTCACCGAAGAAGGACAGTGCAGATATATACATAAGGGGGGGGGTCACTTTGGTCAAAACTCGATAGTCACGGATTTCGCTCATTTTCACACATAATATGCCCCCATATGTTCTCAAAAATAACTTAGAATTTTAGTCTTCGAAATCAAACTGTGACAGAGTTATCCAGATTCAAAGCTGTAAAACTTGAAGATTCCGGTGATGAGCCCTGCAAGGTCAGGTGGAGACCGAACACGATCGAGAACAGGGTGGACCGATACACCAAGTTAAAGCCTTTACTAAGGTAATATTTTAGTGCAGACGTGGCTCAAGGCCAGCTATCACAATGCATGCTTGAGTGCTGTCCTAACTTTGTAGGACTGCCCAGTATTACTTTAATTCATTTTATCTTGCACAGATAGGATTTTGGGGTCTTTCCCATTATCCCCCCCCATAGCTTCTTAGAAGTACTGAAGATGCACACCTTGACGGATTGAGTTAAAATTTGGTAGGGATAGGTTTTCGGACCTGCTGATTTCAAAAATGCAAAAATTTTAAAATTTTAAAGATTTTTTAGAAATTTTAAAATTTTAGTTTGGTAAGGGGGGACCAAGGGGAACCGAAAAATTTTTTGTCTTCGATTTTGCTGAAAAGATGTATATAGGGGTTTTCGGAGTCGTAGAACACGAATCTGAAATCTAATAACTTTAGCTTATATTCAGCTTTTTGTTAGCTCAATATAAGCTAAAGTTATAAGCTTAAGATGTAAGCTTAGCCTGAGCCAACGAAAAGCTGGATCGAAAAACGGATTTCAGATTCGTGTTCTACGACCCCGAAAACCCCTATATACATCTTTTCAGCAAAATCGAAGACAAAAAATTTTTCGGTTCCCCTTGGTCCCCCCTTACCAAACTAAAATTTCAAAATTTTTAAAAAGTTTTTAAATTTTTAAAATTTTTGGATTTTTGAAATCAGCAGGTTCGAAAACCTGCCCCTACCAAATTTCAACTCAATCCGTCAAAGTGGGCATCTTCAGTACTTTGACGAAGCTATGGGGGGGGATAATGGGAAAGACCCGGATTTTGGACCCATAGTTCTATGAGAAAAGTTGCTCCTCATTCCATTAGCTATCGATTGAAACCCAATTCGTCTATATTTGGAAAAATTTAAAAATTGGCATTTTCCACATATAAAGATCAAAGGTGCCGCCACAGTAGCCATGTTCAATATTGACGCATTTGTTTTGGCCACATTATGTGACAGGTATGGATATATTAATCTGCCAAGTTTGGTGATATTTTGCCACATAATGAGTGAGAAATTATCAAAAGAATGTTAAAATTATGAAAAATGGCCATTTTTACCAAAATTTGCTGTTTTTGTGGCAAGTTTTTTGAGCTTACTATAGTTGATAGAAACTTACGAATCAAGACATGTTTTATGCATAGAGTGCAGCTATCTATTGGCCATATCTTTAGCTTTTGCCAATCGTTCAGGACAAGCAAAAGAGTACTGTAGGTCCTGTTTTTCATAGTCCAAAAACGCTCGATTTTCCAAAATTGTGACTTTAAAAATTCACCATAAATCCGCCACTCAACAGAATTGCACCAAACTAGATAGCTGCACTCTGCAATATATCCTTGACAAATGTGGAAAGTTTCAGCGCTGTATCTTTCATACAGCGAAAAATTTTTCTGCAAACAAACTTTTTAACCTAGCTTTTTCATTTTCCTATGTTTAACACATGTCAAGGTCACCTTTGAATGGCTCTACAGAACGACAGATGCAATATTACGCAAAACGAACTTGTCTTGTTTTGAGGACCCATGGGGCTACAGAATATGTGAAAAGGAGCAAAATCGGAGATGGTCGAAAAATCCGTGAAAAAGTGACCCCCTTAACAATGAAATATAGAAAACTTCTTTAAATAGAATTGTGTCAACTTCATTTCGTTTTTCAGATAGACAATGGAGTTTGGTGAAAGTCACAGAAAATTGAGGTGTTTCTAAAACTGTCTTTCTGTTAAAGCTATATGCTACATGAACATACAAACTGTAAAGTATCTGCTGACGATGTGGTAGCGCTAGGCAAGCTTGTCCGCACCGGTAGACAAACTAAAGTACCGCTACGCAAACAAAAGGTACCGCAAGGCAAACCGAGGGTACTGAAAAGCAAACCCAAGTTGCCGATAGGCAAACTCCAAAGTACCGCTAGGTGCTAGACAAACTCATACTGACGGTAGGCAAGCAAAGTTGCAGGGGTTACTTGTAGCATTCAAGTTTAAACAAGTTGGCTCCTAAAAGGAGCAGCATCTCGACGTCGGGTTAAGTATTATCTCAGATAACGTGTTTGAACACAACGGACAAAACCTTTTGAAGTGATGTATCGTGATATGAAGATGAAGATTAAGAGTGCTTTTGGATAGCATAAATCTGTTAATGCAGAATATATGATGGTATTTGAAATTGCGTTCACTATCTTTCAAGACTACGAACAAAAAAGATTATTACTAAAGTGTAGACCAAAAAAATTTTGGAACCTAACTGTGAGCTCCTATTCTACCCTATTCATCCAGCGAATCTGTACGACTTACCCATCTTGCTGTACAGGTTTTGTGACCTGGACATCCGATTACCGGTCATGGACCGGATATGGCCGATTTTCGGAAATGTTTTGGGCCAGGGATGTACTAGAGGATAAATTAATTGGCGTTTTTTCTTTTCCGAATTCGAAGCGTTTTCATCGATTTAGTATCCGGTAACCGGTTATAGACCGTATGTAATGGTTTTCGTGGAGTCCCCTTCACGTGAGGTTTCTTAAAATAGCTACTTTATATAGACTAGCTTCAAAGGTTAACTCAGGAAAGGCGCTCACATTTCGGTTCCAAGATTTTTTGGTCAAACTTTAGCTTATGGTGCTGGTCTGATTTCGTACATTTTGAGTTTGGAGCGTTATCTGTCATTGGAAGTCGTTCAAGCTTCTTACATTTACTTATCTTGACCTTGAGCCTAATAACAAAATTTATAAGATGGCAACTTGGGTAATTCAAAGAGATCTTGGTCAAACGACAACCATGGTCAATGTGATAATCTTGACGAAGGTAAGACAAGGTCATGTTAATGAAATTATGGACCTATTCGGAAGTTGGATTCGGGTGAATTCTGAACTATTCACCATTTATAATAGTGGCCGAGACTATTCCAATCCCCAGGTTAGGTTAGGCTTAAGCATAGGTGTATCTAGGCTTCATTTGTTGAGAGCCAATTCTGATTCCAGTAAATAGCTGATTCTGGACGACAACTAGAGAAAGATCTATTTAATTAAAACGGTGGACCTGTCAAGACTGAGTCAACGTCAAATAGAGACAAGCTGACCTAAATCAGTATGCGACTGCACCAAAATATTGTCATCACTGAACTGAAATCACGTCGTCGAAGTTAATTTGCATATTATACATCAAGCATCTCTAACTTCTATTTCAACCAAAGGGGGACCTGTGAAAAGTGTTTCTGTAAACGTTAATTCCACAGAAAATGAAGGCCCCCGACAGGGAAATCTAAGCTACAAATTTTAATGTTTTCCACCACATTACAAAGAAAATTTGAAATAAATCATTCTGGGCCAATTCGATAAAAGCAGCTGCTGGGCCCCCTTCTTACAAAAACTTTCACTGTTCATGAAAGCAATGCTGAGAATAGGGTGGAAATTCGACGTGGAACATAAGGAGTTCATTTTGCTCTAAAAACGAAAACAGCTATCTCGCCTTTAGGCGAGATAAAAATACATTCATTATATTGCATGCAACTAATAATACTTGTCGCCATTAAAACAAAGGTGACTTAGACGTAAATTCAGACTCTGACTAGGTGTGACTTCAACGCATAATTCACATGTAATTCACACATTACGTCAATGATTTAAGAACTTATCGGAAATTTGACCATTTGAACTTAAGTAAACGTCATTTATAATTGAGCGAAAATAGAATCGGATATGCATTGGTACATATCTCTTAACCATTTCCCCCAACTCGTTTGGAGAGGGAATAGTGAAATTGGTGTCATTTGTACTAAAATGTACTTAAAGTTTGGAATGAAGGTTAGAGAAGTTATCTGGGAAGCCCTGACCTACCTGCAAAATAAAGTGAAACAATTTTCCAGTTATTAGTATTCTAATTAACAAGCAATATTATCAGCAAAAGGTTGAGTTTCACCGAGCAGATATTTTACTTAAGATGTAAACCTGCTGCGCAGCCAACAATCTTTCATGAGTAAGTGTACGACTTGCTTAGAAACTGCAAAAATGTGTGCAAAACATCGTTCCATTTAGGTATATAGCTATTAGTTAGCTAAATGTTTAAAACTAGCTTAAAACATTTTCGTATGTTGAATGCGCAACATTTTTATGAGACTTCTTTTCCACTTTCTGGTTCTCTGCTTGAAACTTTCAAAATGCAGCGATTAGCCGTTGCTGCCTCTATGTAGAAATCTATCTTTATTAAGTATTAGCAAGAGTACATAATAACTAAGAGAGTGACAAGCGTCCCACTCTTAGTTATTGGGCTGCAGACATCATCTGCACAATAACGGCCTACCACCCCCACAACTGAGTACCTGGTGACCCCGCCCACAACTGAGTACCAGGTACACAATTGTGTACCAGCACTCGCTTGTATGCTTACATGTTGAAGCTCAAAAGTGGCCAGCTGCTGATAGAATGTTTTTGGCTTCAACATGTAAACATACAAGCGAGTGCTGGTACACAATTGTGTACCTGGTACTCAGTTGTGGGCGTGGTCACCAGGTACTCAGTTGTGGGGGTGGTAGGCCGTTATTGTGCAGATGATGTCTGCAGCCTAATAACTAAGAGTGGGATGTTTGTCACACTCTTAGTTATTATGTACTCTTGGTATTAGCCTTTGAATTCTAATGAGCCATTCCGGTTTTGAAATTGTTGTCATATGAAGTCAGTACATCCATTACACACATGCGTAATTACACGAACTGAGAAGCAAGTGTTTGAAAATATACCATCTACACAGAAATCATGGAAATCCTATCTTAAACCGTTGCTTACGTGTAATTATGGTGAAATGTATTTTTAACACGGAAAGCTCGTGCTGGAGCCCTGGCCGAGCAAATTTAAAAGACCTGGTGCGCTGAGGCGCAGCAGGAAAAACATGGTCTTGTCTGGAAATGATTTGACTTTTGTGTACTGTGTGGGGACCACGATAAAAATTTGACCTTTTCACGGCCCATTACACTCAATTAAGACAAGTCCAATTTTAGTTGATTGAGAGGCCTTTACACAAAAGGTCATTCCTGGGTCACACAGACTTATTTCAATTATGTCCCCCCACAGAATACCAAATGATACTGTAACCAATGCATTTCACTGCTGGTACAATTCGTTAAAAGGAATTTCGGTTAAAATAGGTGGCTGATAGCTAAATTTTCGTCCAAATTTGTACTTTAAGCCTTCAAAGAAAAATCAAGTTAAAATTTATAGTGCTATCTACGTGATTTCTTGAATTCAACATAATAGCAATTAAAGTCCGTTTTGGGCCGATTTTGCTATCATCTCCAACTTTGCTAATTTTTGTTAAAAATTAAAAATTGTTTTTCGCATGAAGAACACTAATACAACAAAATTTTAGCAGCAGTGAAAGTAGGTTTTTCTTATTTGCTAACTAATGACATTGCAATGATTACAGTTGCATTTGGTATTCTGTCTGGACATAATTGAAATAAGTCTGTGTGACCCATGAATGACCTTTTGTGCAAAGGCCTCCGTACCAACTCAAATTGGACTTGTCTTAATTGAGTGCAATGGGCCATGAAAAGGTCCAATTTCTATCGTGGTCCCCACACAGTACACAAAAGTCAATGATTTTGTTGTTTCGTGCTAATTCATAAATTTCAATGTGAAGTCAGTGGAACTCCCATATCAACCGTCTCAAAAAATTAGCTGATCAGTTAGCCGCCATCGACGCCCCGGTTAGCGAAGAGGATCAAGTCACGATCTTGCTCGCTAGTCTACCGGAATCCTATGACAACCTCATCACGGCGTTAGATTCAAGAACTGGCGAACAAACCGTGTCCTATGCTCAAACTCGGTTGTTGGAGGAGGATGCTAAAAGAACAGAAACCAAGCAAGTGGTCGAAACTGGTGAGGGTGCTCTGGTGTCTCAAAACTACAAAGGTAAAAGAAAAAGAAGCAAGGTAGGCTGTTGTTTCCACTGCGGCAAACCAGGCCATTATGGCCAACACTGCCGAGCCAAAAGACCGCCACCAAAGATGCCTTTTAAACTAGCAAAGCCCAGCCAGAAAGCCAGTGTTGCAGTAAAATCCAGGAAAAGCTCATCTGAGGATGAATTTGGGGATGCCTTTGTGGTTATGAACAATTAGGACAATCTGGTTTTGTTGGCAAATACCTGCCAGAATCAGGAAGATTCGTGGTTTATGGACTCGGGACCTTTACTGCGTATGTCCCACCGCAAGGATTAGATGGTGGACTATGTGGAACTGACAACTCCTGAGGATGTTCGTCTTGGAGATGCCCGTCCAGTTCAAGCTCTGGGTAAAGGTACAGTAGTTATGTCTATGAAGCTTCCTACGGAAAATAAAGTGATAGAGTTTAAGGAAGTGTACTATGTACCTAGGCTAGCCATGAATCTCCTATCTGTTCGAGCAATGGCAAGTAAAGGCAACCAGGTTCAGTTTTTAAGGAATGCTACATAACCAATAAAGGCAAAGTGCTAGGAGAGGCTGACCTGTGTGGTAATCTATACAAGCTAAAAAGTCATAGAAGAGAAGCCACTGGCACAGCTGCGTTGAACCACATTGACGTTTGGCATCAACGCTATGGCCACCTACACGAAAGAAGATTAAAAGATTCGGCAAAGCGTCACTTGGTCAAAGGCTTATCTCTGGGAGATAATGATAAGATGACCTTTTGTGGTGACTGTGCTAAACGAAAGTAACACAGACTGCCATTTCCAAGGTTCAGTCAAACCCTGGTTTCCTAAAAGTTGGATTGGTCCATTCCGATTTGTGTGGTCCCATAGAGAATTTGTCGATTGGGGATGAAGATATTTCATCACCTTTATCGATGAGAAGTCCCACTTCGTTCATGTCTACTCCTTGAAGCAGAAGTGTGAAGTGCTCGAACAATTCAAAGAATGTGAAGCTGAGGTGTCCAATTTTGCGGAAAAGGTATTGAAGTCCTCCGAACCGACAGATTCTTCAAGTCAAAAGGTGTCGTCCATCAGCTCACTGTTCCCAACACACCAGAACAGAATAGAACTGCGGAAAGGATGAATCGAACTTTGGTCGAACCCGCGAGAAGTGTGATGAATGGTGTACACGTCAACAAGTCTTTTTGGGCCAAAGCTATATCGACAGCTGTGTACTTGAAGAATCGATTACCTACTGCAGCTGTAGCAAAGAAGACGCCATTTGACGCCTTCTACGGTACAAAGCCAAGTGTGTCGCATCTCCGGAATTTTGGTTGCACCACTTATGCCCATATCTCCAAAGGTCACCGGCAGAAGTTAGACTCTAAAGCTAAAGTCTGTAAGTTGGTTGGTTACGGTACACGGAGCAAAGGATACCGGCTGTAAGACACAGAGAGCAAGAAAGTGTTCACTTGTAGGGATGTCACTTTTGACGACGCTGTGCCTAGTCTTCAAACTAAAAAGAGATGACGGGGTCGAATCACAGCGAAACAGATAGTGAACAGAACCAAGAATTTGGACAACAGCAAAACGAAGTAGAACCACCGCGTTCAGAAGTTGTGGACAACAATGCCGCTGATGTCCCAATGGTTCGAAGATCCAGCAGAGCCAGGAGACCAGTTTCAAAATGGAAACAAGATAAGCCAAGGTGGCAGGTTGGTGACAGACTGAAGGAAAAATCTGCTCACTTCGCTTGCCTGAATGCTGAGATTGATGAGCCTGCTACCAAGGATATATATCTGCGGAAGCTGCTGGAAACCATAGAATGGGCGATTGCAGGCAAGCCGCTGTTCCGATGCAGCCAGGATTAAAGCTAAAGAAACAGTATCCCACGGCAAAGACTGTCACAGAAGCTGAAAAGGTTCAGTTTCAGTCACTAGTCGGTGGGTTACTCTACGCTGCGGTAGGAACTCGGCCTAACCTAGCCGCTGCAGTGGGAGTAGTATTCCAATTCACTTCAAGTCCGGATAAAAAACATGGGGTTGCATCGAAGCATATCCTTCGCTATGCCCGGGGAACTTTGAACTAGGGCATTGTTTACACACGGGATGGTGATTTGGAAATGACGTTAACTGGGTTTTGTGACTCTGATTCTGATTCTGAACGATGGGAAGTCTACTACGGGATACTTATTCAAGCTGGGGCGTGGTCCCATCAGCTGGATCAGCAAAAAGCAGCCCACTGTGTCGCTTTCCTCAGCAAAAGCAGAGTATACTGCCCTCAGTGCTGCTACTAAAGAGATGGTCTGGCTTCGCTTCCTCCTTAAAGAACTAGGTTATCAGCAAATATTGCCTACGATAATATTTGAGGATAATCATTGCTGTATTTCCTTAGTCAAGAATCCGGTGTCGCATATCGACATCAAACACCATTTCATCCGTGCGAAGTGTCATACCAAAGAGTTGGCTGTCACATATTGCTCCACGCCCGATATGGAAGCAGATATTCTGACGAAGGCACTACCAAAACTTAAATTTTGTGGCTTACGATCCAGATTATTAGTTCAAGACATAAACGACAAAGTGGGAGTATTAAATTAGTATGTCGTGTTATGGCTTGAACATGATCAATTCCAGTGCATTGACAAGCCACATACAATTGTAACTGCAGAATATCTGGTGACTTTAAGTTATAAGTAAAACTGTGTCTACTGTTGAGTCTGTCTTGTTTTGGGCTCTCGTTAAAAGTCTAGCGCTACTAGTGGCTTGCCTATCCGCACGGTTTGCCTAGGGGGAAAGCCTCTCCTGACGCAATAAAAATAAAGAACTTGAATCATCATCTTGTTTATCATCCAAAGCTGACTCCTTAGGTGGGACGGGAATAGGTTCGCATAATGAGGGTTAACGCGGCAGGGTGTTGAAAAAACCAATTATTTTTGAAATTGAAACCTAAAACGTAGTGGGAAGTCAACCATTAGCGGTCCACTTTTCGTCCTAAGTATGAACTCTAAGGGGGGGGGGGGTGCTACAGAACAGAACTCTGAAATTTACGACATGATCAATTAGTTTTTGTGGAGGGTAAAAAATCCTCTACTCTTGTCTTAGTCAGCGTTGTTTGTTGAACAGGAGAAAATGAGATTATATCTAAATTATTTTTCCTAAATTTGGTTGGCATCAGCAGGATAAGCTTCATTCGGCTGGCGAAAGCCCCAGAAGGGACCCAAAAAACCAGGAAATCCAACGCATGGTTTGATCAAATTAAGAAGAAATGGTTGAAAAAGTTTGGCCTTAGTCTTAGGGGTCGACCAAATGAAGAGTAGGGAATATGAGTTGTGTTAGTACGAACAAGCAGGCCCCAAAAGGGGCAGTATTCCTTTGTAGACCTTTTCTTTATCAATTGTGAAATTTTGTTTGTTGGAAGTTCTTTAAAGCGTTGGAAGCTCCAGGTTTACTTTACAATTTCACTTCCCTCATCAGGGAGAGCAGGCCTATGCTTGCCAAACAGGGCTGAACTTCTGATGTCCAGCGCAAGCTAGTACCTTATCTAATTCACTAATGCACCGATGTGTAGCTCCCAAGCTACACTGGTGCTCAAAAATATGCAACCGTTTAGATTGCTGACAACCGAAGACTGCGGGACGGCTCTCAGTTCATCTGTTTAAATAGGTTCTATAACCTAATTTGCATAATCCGAATGCAAAAAAATCCGACCTAAGCTAGCCAGGTGTTGAAGATAGGGCTTCTGAATGAAGAAATGACTCACACTGCACTAAACATATAGGTTTCCATTTTATACATTCCTGCCCCAGCAGGAACAAAATCATACTAATATGAAGGAAACTTGTGTACGACCGAAGGTTCGAAAAATTCGGAACTCCGATGGGAATCGAATCCATTACTGCGTAAACGTTCTGCCAGCTGAGCTACAGAGTTACTTGTTCGACTGCAAATGAAGTTTGGGCTAAATCTCAAGCTCACTTGCAGCTGACGGTCGAAATTTAGTCACTACACTTGGGATAAAAGTGATTGTGTGCAATTCAGTGCAATTTCTGATGTTTGCAATAATGAAAATAAGTATCATATCATATTGGGACTGTGTATAAACTTTGACAAAGTCCAGCAGTATTTTAGACACAACCATTTGAGATACACACCTAGCACGACCAAAGTATACCACACTCATAGAGATAAATGCTAGGCAATTGTTGTTTTTTCAATTAGGCATCAAAAACAGCAGACTATGTTTTACTGGAATTGAGCCGGATTACCAGTACAGCTTCCAGCTCGTCCTCAATTAGTATAGAATTACTGTCTCACAGCTTTAGCAGGTTTTTCTGTAACCTAAACCGAAATTGTTTTGGCGGATTTCAGTTATCCACAAAAGTGATAAACCAATAAACCAACCAACCACCAAGCAATAAATTTAAATTTAGATTTAAATTTAAATTTAGAGAGGGATTAATTCCCACCTCCAGGACTCAAGGACCTGCGCTTACTAGACACTGGAATGGTAATCTGAAGCAGTTTTGCGTAATAATTACCCAAATTACCCAATGGTACAACTCCGATAGAGTGTCAAAAAGTAGGGAAAATCTTGTTATCAGTGTCAGTCGAAACTGAGCAGACCTGCCAATCAAACACGGTAACTAATTCTAATGACGTTCAAATCTCGATTAGACAAGAAAAGATTTTATGAGGATAAAGAAGAATTAACCTTGATTTAAGATTTAGTTTCTTCTAAAATTTCCTGAACTATTTTGCCACAATAAAAAGGGTTCCAGACAGTTTTAAGAAAAACATATTTGGTGCTTTCTAAACTTTCCTGGATCTTCGGATTAAGTTTTCATGCCAGTGTCCAGTCAATCATAATTTATCTTTGACGTTACTTATCCATGCTGAAGACACGATGTGATTTCTTTCATTCTAAAACCCATTGTCAGTATTTTCTTAATTCCTTACCGCCGAGGATGAAAATAAGAAAAGAGACCGTGGTTCTCTTACGGCCTTACAGCGAATTAAGCTGCAGTTAAAAGAGTTAAAATCAGCTAAATGCTTTTGGTGCACAGGGTAGAGGGTTAAAATATGTTAACGCTGCTCTTTTAACTCGCGCGTGAAAAGACCCTAGTATATATAAGGAAACTTCTCGTTTTTATGCCACTGCGTTACTGTACTTCAATGAGAATGTTTAAATCCTCCATCAATTGGGAGGAGTTTAAAGTTTTTCCTTCTAAGGACAGTACAGTACAGTCAACAGTATAGGGCAGTTTTAGCTTTGCGTCAGAACTTGTCGGCGTTCAAACGGCCAATCAGATTGCAGAAATCCCTCCCCGCACCCTTTGGTGAGGACAACCTTCATAAATTCTGGGATAACCGCATTAAAGTGACACGTTTATTAAGTCAACACTTAGTATCAGAAACATCAGATTAATTCCCTTCAAGGCTTTCTGGAATAAATCGTCACAACCTGTTACTCATGTTAACCAATAAACGTTCACCACAATAATAAACAACTAAAATTTAACTGGGATATTAAAATATATTTATCGATTTTTGGTTTTTCACATCACAACATGATTCTGGATTTAGAGAGTTTAGCACTGTTGAAACTGCTGGTCGATCTTCCGAATGGCGTAACTGATGATAATATTGGATTTCACCATTTTTCCTGATAACAAAGTCTCCACCCATTTGGTAGATATCGTGTAAAGTGTCGTTCATAATACAACTGGTACCGCTTAGAGTCATGGGTATGAGGTACTTTTTCATGTTATCGGTTCGCCACACATTCCAAACTGACCGACGTAGACCCAGAGCTCTGAAATTAAGTTAATACAATTCTGAAATTGCGCAATTCCAATTAACTTTTTATGTCTTCTCGTACCTTGTTTTGGCAGAACGTTCAGTAAGTTTTATCACAATGGTAACTATCCACTTTAATCAAGAGTACATAATAACTAAGAGTGTGCATGCACTGGAGCAGTCTGTTGGAAATATCATCTTATAAAATTTATCTCTTCCAGAGACTCACAAATCTACCTGATCAGATTTGAATCCTGATCAGCGAACAGATCAAACATTTTGACTCCCGTCTTTTCCATCCACTCTCGACCACCAACCGTCGTTCCTTTGCAACTAATAATTAATCTACACCCGCGGCTAACTAAGAGTTCATTGCTTTCGAGCATCTGTTGAACATGCTCGATGCACGGAGGTCATCCGTAGAATCGAAGAATTATGACCAGAATGGAGTCGTAACCTTTCACCAGATCTTTGAGACTGCACCACTGGTCACTGATTACAGATCGGATCCTTGTATTTTCTAAAACATTAATTTGCATCTGCCTTCAAAGTTAAGTTAAGATAAGTAAAGAATGAATGAAAGTTGCACACCACCAAGCACCCGAAAAATCGGGCACCTGGCGGGACTCGAACCCGCGGTCTCCTGCTTAACGCGCAGACGCTTTAAAAAACGGAGCCCCAGGCACTTCAGTGGAATGAGCCTTCAACCGTGATACTAATCCAATGTGTATAACTTCCAACGCAGTGCAGCGAGATAATTCTCAAGCATCCCACTGCAATATGGGTAACATGAACTTGGTTTAAAAGAAAGTTGCATACCACCAAGCACCAGAATGAATCGGACACCTGGTTTGGTTGCTTGGCTTGGCTTAGCTTGGTTTGATTCTATCTCAGTGGGTCAGACGGTAGACCATCGGTCTAATCAGAGCACACGAACGTTATCCCAAATTACATGGAGATAAATTTCTGTCCAAATCGGTCATTAAATTATCCAGGGAGTGCAATAAATTTGTGGTCTGACATACCCATATCAATGGACTTTCGGGGCACAAATAAGCTGGAATTTAGGTCAGTGTCAATTTTCCCTAACAGTTGGTTCCAGTTCTTTTCCGTTTCCAAAACTAGATTCCATGCCGCCTGAATTTCAGGATCGGAAAGAGCAGAAAAAATCTTCGAGTCGTACTCAGATCCGGATGTTGCGCCAGCCGCCTAAAATGCGAATTGATGGAAAAGTTCAAAAACTGCAGACGTAGAAAACTGAAGCTAAACTAGCACTGCAGAACAATTCAATATATACAACATATACTTACATATAAAACCTATGTCCACCCTTT
>JASAND010002595.1:0-52283 GCA_030248195.1 Trissonchulus latispiculum
TTGCCATGTATTGCTTTTCACTTTATCAAGTTGTTTCATTCATCCTGTTAGAATTAATCAGTTTTGAAACAGTTTTTATGTTCACAATTATAGAGCATGTAAACAGAAATATCATTTAATATCTGTAGTAACATACAAAAGTACAAAAACTTAAAATTTAAATATAGTGAGAAGATGCACCTGAGTTTTTCAAATTTAATAAAATCCCAAAATTATTTTTTGTTGTCGTTTCCATGTTATTATGTATTCATAGAAGCTGCAACACAGCAACTTAGGATCAGAATAGCGGCCAAGTGTTGCTTGTGCCGGTCTCGCTACATTGTGGCAATAATTATAACTGCAGTTCGACGTTCGTCATTTTGGTCCGTGTCTACACATCACATTTCCCATCGGGGATGTTGGGAATTGGTCTCTAAAAGGCCATGCAAAGTTTACAGAGTTGCAAGACATTAAAGATGTATCCCGGGCGACACGTGTCTCGGCAAAAGTTTTGACTCCGCCAATCAGCATTTGCATCGAAGTGGGGTTGCAATTCCGGGAAACGACGGGTCCTTCCCTGCAGGCATTGTCCAGTCCCTGGTGGATTTTGGGACTTTCTGACTATTCTCGGTGCAAGGTCTCGGAAGTTGGCCGTTGGATTTAACTGCTACTGTAATGCCAACAAAGATGGGAGCCCAGTGTCTGCTCTACGTGCTGAACGTTCTTCAAAGGTCCCACTATATCTCAATGGTCTCGAGAGGGGTACTGCAACAGCGTGGTACTGTAGTGTTGAAATCAGCAGATTGACAAAGACAGTATTTGTAGGAATGTAAAGGGTTAACCAACCTAGGATGCTAAAGAATATATGAGCAAAGGCCATACCGTGTCCAATAATAAATGGACAAAGTAAATGCTCATAAAAAAGACTCAAATCAAAACTACAAGATAAAACAATCTCATTGAAGCAACGGAAAGAATAGTAATCACAAAGGTGCATAATTTCAGTGTTTGTCCAAACTGACTATGAGCTGACGTTTGCAGCTGCAATAAAGAAAATTCAACATTTGATTGGTATCGCATGGTTGTCTTCGTTCATCAATGTGGTTGCACAGATGATCATGGAAGTGTCACATTTTCTTGGTGACAATTTGCTCAGCCATGTGCTCTGTAGCACGGTACCACTCCGTGGAGTACTGGAAGTAGTTGTTTTAATATGCATCTTGGTGCTCGTTGTGTGTCTCCGTTTGGGCAGTAAAGTATGCTGATAACCCTACAGGAATAAGGATCACGTGGCTTCTCCCATGAGTATTGAAGGACTTGCTTTCCGTGGAGAAAACGACGACATTCCGAGTGGGTGGAATTGCAAGCACATCTCGGATCTGCTACAAGGTCTCTTACTGTCGTTGATCATGCAAGATGCTGAGAAGTACAATGTGGGAACATTGGCCGACATTTTTTTCAATGATTATGGACGTTGTGGGCAGCAGCTCAGCATAGATCGATGCAATATCTCGGCAACAGCCGACGCGCTTGCTGGAGCTCTAGCGCGGGTGCTCATCCGTGTCGAAGAAATTGCTGGCTGTCTGAAATGTCCAGGACAACCTGAATCGGGGAGTCAGTTTCCACGTTGACCTAATGGAAAGGCCCCGGAAAGATGCTTGCCACTTTCACTCGGCCATATCTCCATTTTGACTGACAAATGTGACTTTCCAGAGCTATGCCATGGCACGACACCTGTGACCCATCATCATCATCTTTCGACAAATTTCCAAGTTTTTGGAGTTTTGTTTCGGATCAGCAACTGAAACCACATTTCTCTGTAGCCCCACTGCAGGGATTTCCAGGTGCCCAAGGCAATTCACATTGGTTTTCAGAATCCGCGTCATTTCTGGGTTTTTGCTCAATATCATCGGCAATTGTCAGTGATTTGCCGAGACCTTCTCCGTTGCTCACACACCCCGACATTGTTCCTTTTCCAAGGTTTGATGGTTCCACATGTTCTAAACTTCTTTGCAGATTCAAGACGGAAAAGGGACACCATGCCAGCAGCATATTGACCGTAAGAGGAAGTATTCCATGGCCAGGCGCAGCTGGCAGTTGTCGCCTTTTTGCCCGGCAAAGCCTGTCCATTGGAAACCAGGAGGAACGATCACAAGCGTCTTGACGCGGGCTGAGGAATCGCTTGCGCGACGGTCAGCTGGGTCGCCGGTTTCGCCTCGCCGAGTTCCGCATACCGATGCTGACGCTCATAAATGTCGGTGCATCGGGGCCGCTACGGTTTCGGTGCGGCTCCGGACGCAGTCAGAAGAGATCGCAGCAGAGACGCTGCTATCCGTCAGAATGTCGACTCTACGATGGCACTTTGAGCCCGTGTTCTCTACGGGTCGGTGAAGGACTGCGTCCGACAACTTGTTCCGCCATCGATTTGGTAAGTGCTGGAAGACCACGGCTGCCACGAGCGCCGACGTCGGTCGAGCGCCGCCGCGGTGGGTCTTATCTCCGTGTCCAGACGACATCGGTTGGTTGACGGAGAGAGAGAGATACTTGTCTCCCTCTAGCTAGCTGATGCGTGCTCCGTCGAGTCACAGAAGGCGCGCGCACGTGGTGCTCCGACAATCTATCAGACCCAGCTTGACGTCAAGTGCTCAAAAGTGCTCCGGCACTTGCTTTCAAAAGGTGCCAATGGTCTCGGAGCATCTTATTTAGGGGATACCTACCAGCCGGGCACCGACAAAGGACGTTTGAAGAGAATGTTGCGGGGCGGGCATTTTCGGTCTAATGTGGGTGTTTATCAATTTCTGGATTTTTTTTTTTTGCCGACCCTCAATTTTGCATCAAAAATGCGCGAAGGTACTGCAGTTTGTCCCAGCCTGACAAGTCTTGGTACCATGCAATCTTGTTGCTGTTATATCCCAGCTCCATTGCAATGTTGTTCATAGACTGTTTTCCTTAATATCGACGGTCGATGATCTTGGCGAGTTAGAAAGAAAAGTTGGTTACTAGAGAATGGGGATCTGGAAAGTCAGTGTGAACCTCTTTGATTTTCAGCAATTTCTAAACAGAAGGATTCTTCCTGCAGGGACGCAATTTCTGCGAAGTACTACTAGAAAATTATTAGAAAGCAAAATGAAAGCTTATCATATATCGTAATTTGTAGTTTGCTTGCCGTGCTACTACAAGGTCTAAGAACTAACAGCTTCAAGTAACCCCCCCTAGAAAAACCGATTCTAACAAGTTGACAGAGTTTTGATGTTTTGAAAACATAGATGAATCCGTACTGTGGGATGGAAATCTCGTAGATGTAGCTAGTATCCGCTTTGGCCCTTCTCTAACAAGTCGAGCAAAATAAAACAGTAGGTTCAAGATGAATCCAACCCTTTTTGCTGCTCTTGTCAGTAAAATTCGACACTTTATTTTTCCGGCTCACCAAAAGCGAGACTTCAGGGGTTCACTTTCATCAAATGTTTGCCAATTTCAGTCCCGGAGCTTACCAGCTCCTAACTTTTTTTGAATAATATTGAGACCGATGAAAATCTAGTTTCGGCAAATTTTTGAAAACAATTTTTCTGCATGTTGGCAAGTTGAATTTTTGATTCAAGTCAGCTCAAAGTATGGCCGCCAAAAGATGTAAGTTAACATAAACTATACCGAGCTTTTCAACAAAAGCAAATTTTAAAATGTTAATTTTTCAATGTCTCTAACATATGTTCCCATACAAGATTTTAAAGCGTTGGTCGCACAGGAGGCTCTTCAGTCCCCAAACAGGATTTCATACATCAGGTCTCACCAAATTCTGAAATCAGCTCGGAAAATTCGCAGATAATTTTGGTTCTGGCCGGTCACAAGACTGCGATTTCAAAAAACCAGCAGTTTAGGTTATCAACTATCTACCATTTACTAGTTACAGTTTTCAATCGCAAAATATTGTATTAACAGACAACTATTTCACCTCTCCTACATCTCACTATCAAAGGTATAAGCTTCAAGTTGTGTGAAATTCGTGCTGACTGACCCAGCTCTGATACTACAGCATCAATCAAATTATGCTCAAAGGCTTTAACTTGTAATTTGAAGGAAACCATAGCTGTCTGTTAATACAATATTTTGCGATTGAAAACTGTAACTAGTAAATGGTAGATAGTTTGTTTTTGCTTGATAACCTAAACTGCTGGTTTTTTTGAAAATCGCAGTCTTTTGTTTTATTGTTAGCCAAAATTAAAATTATCTGCTTTATTTATCCAGGCTGACTTGCTTGTGTGTAGTTAGGGATTTGATTTCAGAACAGGGTGGACCTCTGATTAGTTATGGAAATCCTGTTTAAGTAGGGACTGAGGATCTTTTGCGGCCCGCGGCCCCAACATTTGATTTTTTGACCAATAACTTTAAAATCTTGTATGGGTGCATGTTAGAGGCTGATGAATTGAAAAATTAAACATTTTTAAAATTTGCTTTTTGTTAGCTCAGTATAAGTTTACATGTTAAGCTTACATCTTTAGCATTATACTGAGCTAACGAAAAGCTGAATCAAAAAAACGGATTTTGGATTCGTGTTCAGCGCCCTTGAAAACCACTGTATGCAAGTTTTAAAAAAAATTGTTTTCAAAAATTTTTTGATTCCCCTTACCTACCAAACTAAAATTTTAAATTTTTGTAGATTTGAATTCATCAGTCTCTAATATGCACCCATACAAAATTTGAAAGCTATTGGTCAAAAAATCAAAAGTTAGGGCTGGGGGCAAGCGCCAAATATCCGGGACTGAGAATTGGCCTCAAAGTTCAGCAAACATTTAGTGAAAGTGAAGTTTAGTGAACCCTACCTGAAGTCTCGCTTGAACTTTGAGTAATTATACCGAAACCGGAAAAATAAAGTGGTGATTTTGCTACCTGTACCTAGGTAGCTAAAAAGGGTTGGATTCATCTTGCTGTCAGACCAGTTCTCTGTTTCAGAGGAATACTATTTGTTTGCTCGACCCCCAAGCTTCTGTTAGAGGAAGGGCCAAAGCTGAGATACTAGCTTATCCCCAGTTTGACAACTCCCCAGTTTGTCAACGCTAATCCCTATAATTAAGGCTGTCCCGAGTTTGTCAACTCCATTTCAGTTCATCCCCACTTAGTCAACTCTTTTTCAGTTCATCCCCACTTTGTCAACTTTTTTTCAAAACATCAAAACTCTGTCAACTCTTGTTAGAATTAATCGGTTTTTCTTAGGGGGGGACTTGCTTTACTCTGACTGAAAGAAAGCGTTCATTATTTTTGTTATTTGATTTAAACAGAAATATTTAGTTCTTAGACATAACTGTAGTAGCGCAGCTTTTAAGGCCAGCAAGCAAACTATACTTTAATTACGATACAAAACGAAGACACTGATCTGATCCTAAGTTTAGCTTTTTTCCATTGTTACTTTAGCTTCTATGGGCGCACTACACGCCTCCCCTTTCTAAAAATAGGCTCTTCTATAGAAATTGCCAGTTCGGGCATTATATCGCATAGGAGCTTGTCGATTTCGTTGAGGGTATCTCTGTTTAAACAGTTCTTGCTGATTGCTTTGTACATACTTGAAAGTTGCTGGTTGCAAAACAGGCTGTGGACCTTTAGCATCAAAGTCTTTCACACGGTCTTGCTTGTCCAGGTCAATTTCTCCTCGACCAGGCCTTGAATTATACCTGCGATGTGCTTTCTTTCTAGCTTCATGCTTTAGATCATCGGTCTTTGATCCCCGAGGATGGCTGCGTCGATGATAAGGGCGCAGTCTATTGAAATGAACAACTTTTGTCTTCTTCTTTCCTGGCGTTTGGATTCGATAGGTTACATCTGAAAGTCTTTCTTGAACCCAACAAGGTCCTTGCCAGTAGACATGAAACTTTCGTTTTGTCGAACAAGGGACATAGAGCCAGACCTCGTCACCAGGGTGAAACGGCTCACCCCAGACACGGCGGTTATAGTATTCCTTTTGTCGCAAAATTTGGGTCATTTCGGCCCGTCGAGCTTGTTGGTGAACTTTTTCCAGCGCGTCCTTCAGAGATTTGATGTACTGCCCACCGGTTTCCATCGGGGCATGTTCCAGACCGAAAGCTGTGTCTGTTGCAGAACGAAGCTCTCTTCCAAACATCAGCTTGTTCGGAGAGAACCCGGTTGTCCTGCATAGACTCGCCCGATAGGCACCCATCGCAAGACCCAGTAGATTATCCCAATCATCGTCGTGCTCCAGGACCAGTTGCTTTAACATAGCAACGAGCGTACGGTTTAGGCGTTCCACGAGTCCTGCTGATTGAGGATGGAACGGGCTTGACCTAACCTTATGAATCTTCAACAGGTCGCAGACGCCTTTGAACACTTGACCGTCAAAGCTTCGTCCTTGATCGGTGTGTATGACTTCGGGCACACCATATCTGCTGCAGAATTCCTGGCACAAAGTCCGGGAAACTGTGCTGGCATTAATATCTGGAATGGCGAAGGCTTCGGCGAATTTCGTGAACGCATCGATAACAGAGAGAATATATCTGTTTCCTCTCTCCGTCAACGGTAAAGGACCAATGATGTCGATCTGGACGTACTGAAGAGGTCGACCCACCGCTTGATGACACAGCGGAGCTCTTCTTGACTTGTTAGGCGGCTTAGTTGCTTGGCAGCTAGTACATGTCCGGCAGTACTCTTCGACGTCAGTGTACCAGCCAGGCCAGTAAAATCTGTCGCTGATTTCTTTGACCATCCTTTTTACCCCTCTGTGAGCAGCCGTAGGACAGTCGTGCTCCAGCCTAAGCACTTCTGCTACCAAATCAGATGGCAAGACAAGTTGATATCGGACACAGTCAGCTTCACCAAATCTACGATACATCAGAGAATTACGAATGCAGAATTCGTCAATCTTATCGTAGAGTCGACGCAGTCGCGGACTGGCCAAGTTCTTCTCTTCTTCTGACGGATAACGGCGTCCTCTCAACAGTTTGTAGACTGTCGCAATGTCTTGATCTTTCTTCTGGCTATCCAAGAACTTCTTTGCAGGTACAACGGTCACTGCTTCTGCACCATAAGAGTTATCACGTTCTACATCCATGTGGTCGATGGCTGTGCACCATTTGCATGAACATGGCGGCAGACGTGAGAGGGCGTCAGCATCGGTATGCGAGACTCCTCGGCGAGGCTTTATTTCAAAGTCGAACTCAGCGTTGTTCCAGCCAGCGACCCAGCTGACCGTCAGCTTCTTTGAAATTCCTCAGCCACGTCAAAGACTTGTGATCGGTTCGCACAATAAAATGGTTTCCAAGAAGATATGGACGAAACTGCCGGGTAAAGGCGACAATAGCCAGGAGTTCTCTTCGTGTTGTACAGTATCGTCGCTCACTCTTGGTCAATATCTTGCTGGCGTAACTGATTGGACATTCCTTTCCGTCTTGAATCTGCAAAAGTTCAGCTCCAACGGCTGTTGCAGATGCATCAGTATCCAGAACAAATGTGGAACCATCAAACCTTGGAAAAGACAATGTCGGAGTTGATGTGAGCTTAGCTTTGAGTTCTTGAAAGCTGTGGTCGCACTCCTCAGTCCACTGGAAGGGAACTCCTTTCTGGGTCAACTTGTAGAGAGGACCAGCCAGTTCCGAGAATCCTTTGACAAATTGCCGATGATATTGAGCAAAACCCAGAAATGACAGCAGTTCTGAAACTGATGATGGGGGTTTCCAGTGTTGAACCTTAGAAATCTTGGAAGGATCCGCCTGAATCCCTTGGGCGCTCACCAAAAATCCCAAGTATTTCACAGTGGAACACAGAAAGAAGCATTTCTGTGGTTTCAGTTTGAAACCTGCTGATCGAATTCGCTCAAAAACTTTTCGAAGTCTGTCCCGATGTTCTTGGAGAGTTCTTCCGAAGATGATGATGTCGTCAATGAAAAGCAGACAATCGTGCCATTGAAGACCGCGAAGAACTTTCTCCATAGCTCTCTGGAAAGTCGCAGGAGCATTTGTCAGTCCAAATGGAATCACTTGAAACTCATACAGTCCAAATGGAGTGGTAAAGGCCGTCTTCGCTTTATCTTCCGGGGCCATTTCAATCTGCCAATACCCTGAAATTAGGTCCAACGTTGTGAAGAACTTGGCTCCTCCCAGGGTGTCAAGGTTGTCCTGGACATTCGGTAGCGGGAAACTATCTTTCTCCGTAATTTCGTTCAGCCGGCGGAAGTCGACACAGAATCTTGTAGTTCCGTCTTTCTTCGGTACCAGCACTATAGGAGATGCCCAGGCGGATTCTGACTCCGAGATAACCTTATTGGCCAACATATCATCAATCATAGCCTTTACCATCGGCTTCTCCATAGGAGGCAAACGGCGGGTTTGCTGTTTAATGGGTTTGTGACTCTTCACATCGATCCTATGCTGAGCCACTTTACAACGTCCATAATCAGTGGAAGACAAGGCAAAAATGTCGACGAATTCTTCAAACAATTCCCACATTCCAGCCTTCTCAGCTTCATCTTCCACATGATCCAACGACAGTAGAGACCGCAACTTGGCCTTCTTCAGATCCAGGGTGAGCAAGCCTGAGTTCGGTTCCACTGTCGAACTGTCATCGTTTTCGCTACTGGCGCAGGCCACAACGTCCTCAATATCTTCATAGGAAGCCACTATTGTGTCCTTGTAGATCATCTTCCCATACTCTGTAGGGTTAATCAACATAAGAGGTACTTTACCTTGTCGCGGAGACACAACGGCACTAGAAACCAAAGATGCATTGGTTTTGCTGTAGTACTTTTCACAAGCTGAGACTACTCCAGTTGCGCCATCTTCGCTTCCAGTGATCCGCCCCCACACTAGTTTCCTACTGCAAGGTGGCACCATAACAGTCGTGTCCAACGAAACCGCCCGAATGCTGACATCGGCGTCTTCAGAGTTGCTGCGAAACTTCGTCCTGGTACCGTCAACAACAACAGAATTGTCACCAAAATCAATGACTGCTTTATGTTTAGCCAAAAAGTCGGCACCCACAATGCAGCCGTGACCTAGACTCTCAACCACATAAAATTGATGAGGTGACTGTAAAGCCCCTACAGACACAAGCAGAACCATCGTACCAATCAGAGTTAATTTTTCTTTATTCGCAGCTGTCAAAACGTCAGCACTTTTTTGCAGATCCTTAGTCCCCAAATTGGGCAGTTTTTCAAACACACACTTGGAAATTATGCACCTTTGTGACCCACTATCAATCAAAGCATTCACTTTCTTTCCGTTTAGCTCAATGGAGACCAAAGGGCAAGATTTCTTTTTATCTGTAGTTAAAGTAGTACCGGTTGTATAGGTCTTTTCCCCTTATGAAGACGTTCGACCTTTAACGCCTGGGGCTACTCGTTTTCCGATTGTGGTGGAGAAGAAGGACACTGACGACTAATGTGTCCCTGACCGCCACACCGATAGCATACCACTTTATTACTTTTAGACTTTCGCTGCCCCTGAATAGCTAAAGAACGGCTCTGTTTTTCTTTTGGCATCCTAGGTTGGTTATTGCTAGACAGTTTCTGCTGATTTCCCTTTTCTAGTTCCAAGGTATGCAATCTTTTATCAATCTGCTCTAGGTATTTCAACACTTTACTGTCTGAACTTACAGGTTCTTTTCCTTGCTGTTTGCGGAAATTACCTCTCGGACCATTGGAAGTTGTAATTGCTGAGATGTCTTCCATAGAACTGCCAGATGAAGTGGACAGATTTGAAGAACGATGTTCAGCGGCGTAAACAAGCTTTTTGGATTTGCTAGACTCCCCATTTTCTTTGTAGTCTACCGCCTCCATTTGTTGAGCGTACAGTAAAGCAGCGGATAAATCCAACGGCCAGGCTTCTCGGACCTTGCGCCGTAAAGCCGAGAATGAATTTATCCTTAATCAGAGAGTCACATACTTCGGGGTTCGCCGTAGGGTAAACCTTATCCACCAGGGACTGGACAATGCACTTAAATTGTTCCAGGGATTCACCAGGACGTCGTTTCCGCTGGTGCAATTCCCCTTCATGCAAGAGTCTCTTGGTGGGCGGGTCAAACTTTTGCCGAAGGTTTGACTTAAGTCCTTGGGTACCATCAGGTAAATCATCCCAGGGACCATCTTTAATGTCTTGCGAAAGTCCTCTGTAAACTTGACTTGCATGGCCTTTTAAGGAAATGAAGACCCAGTCTTTAATTTCCCCAACGTCCCAATTGTTCAATCGGCGACAACATTCCAGATGGTCCACCCAGTGCCGGAAAGAACCAGATCCATCGAAAGGTTCCGGCTGCGGACCAGAAATGATGAGGCGATCAGGCTGCGGTTGATCATCCATAATTTAGAACCGCTGCCACCAATGTAGTAGCGCAGCTTTTAAGGCCAGCAAGCAAACTATACTTTAATTACGATACAAAACGAAGACACTGATCTGATCCTAAGTTTAGCTTTTTTCCATTGTTACTTTAGCTTCTATGGGCGCACTACAATAACAATAGAAAGCAACAACAAAATAATTTTAAGTTTTATTAAATTTTAATTTAACTTTAAACTCAGGTTAAATTTCTCACTATATTTAAATTTTAAGTTTTTAAAGTCTGTACTGGCTTAATGTTTTCCAGATCAAATCTTGCAGATGATTGAATACATAAATAATTAAATTAAATGATATTTCTGTTTACATTAACTATAATTATTTGTGAACATTAAAGCTGTTTCCCTCCAAGAAAAAACTGATTAATTCTAACAAGAGTTGACAAAGAGGGGATGTCTTGAAAAAGAGTTGACAAAGTGGGGATGAACTGAAAAAGAGCTGACAAAGTGGGGATGAACTGAAAAAGAGTTGACAAACTGGGGACAACCTTAATTATAGGGATTAGCGTTGACTAACTGGGGAGTTGACAAACTGTGGAATCGACAAACTGGGAAACAAACAAACCGAGATACTCATAGGAAAGTTGGGTTAATCCGACTGGCATTGACCTCTCAGGGTCTAAAAAGAGATTGCTAGCCCTATTTTCTTTACATAAAATCACACAAAATTAAACTAAACCCTACGTCTTATTTTAAATTTGTGAATAGCTGTCTCTAAACAACATAGGTTGTGCAAATAATTATAGTAATAGATTCTAGAACTTTTCAAACTTTAAAACGTCAATTTTAAATTTCAAAGAATACTTCGCAAAACTCTCTGACCTAGCAAAACTCAGTTTTCAGTTTTCCAATTCACATCCTATTTTATTATTTTTTGGCTTTCTTCAAATGTGACGAATTTTTTGTATAGGTTAGGCTGTCCTTGAAGACAATTTGTGTGAGGTGTACATATTTAGTAAGAAAGACTTGTCTTTTTATTCGTACGCGCCATAGTTTTGGTATTATAAAAAATTTTCCCAGTAAAATTTAGTCTTTCAGGGATTCTGGATATTTGTAGTGATTTTACATATTTTATTAGATATGAGGAAAGGCTGTAACTGCTTGTAACATCCGAGAAATACTGTTATTTTAAGAGGTTAAAATTAAAATTATTCTTAACTATAACTTAGTTAATATCGGTGTGGAGCAATTAGTTTATATTCAGTATCAGTAGTCTGAATTTCTTTTGTCAGTGTCTTTAAAGAATTTAATTTGTCAAAATGTCATTAATCAGAATTCTAATGGCCGAATGCTACTCCTTAGAATTTGATTTTATTGTGAGCAATTAATAATAACTGTTTACTTTTTCGATAGTAATGCTATGATTTAATTATCACACAATTTTATGTCCAATTTTCGGTTGTCACAAAACTTTGTAATGCTACTGAATTTCGTTTCTCAGTTATTTGACTTGTCTATTCTGGCTCTGAACAAGATGCAGCACTGCCATTGTGGCGTATATGTTACGTGCAAATTGTGTTCCCGTGCAGCTTGTAATTTGCATGGGAAAATCGTGCAAATTATAATTTGCATGATGAAATAGGAAGATTACAATTTGCACAGTTGTTTTTCGTGCAAATTGCAGTTTGCAAGAGAAGTAAAATTGTAAAAAGACATCTAAGTTATGGCATCTTAATGATGTCTTAAGTGAAAACATCAGAAGAGCAGCTAATTAGTGGCTGTGGCATGCCGTGAATGCCTAAAGCCTAAATGCTATGCCTTTTGTCAGTTGAACAAACTATTACCATGGTACACTGGAAATGAGTTTAGGATTGAAATTTTAAACGGACCGCCCACGGACCCCTGACTGCACTCAGACGTGCAACCACTACACTACTGAGACAGGAGAAAAGAGCACATAACTTCCGTATCATTGGTGCTCACTGTACAAATTATATGATATGGGAAAGTAATGAAATTTCGAATTTTCCCTCTCCGTCTGCACCACTCAACTCATGGCGCGAACGCAGATCAGATTGCATAGTTTTCTGAGTCCTTATTTAAAAAATACATATTGTAGGTGGCGAAGGTTTTGTTCCTTATTCGTTATACAAGTACTTTGCAGCACGGTTTTGCATTCACAGTTTTGTATTAATTCATCGGGCGGGAAGCCCTTGTGCGTGACACTCGGAGCTTCCCGCACGATGAACGTACATATCTGTGAATGCGCTGAAAACCATGCTACAAAGTATACTTGTATATGCTAATCGCATACTTTAATTATTCTGAATTCACTACTTACTGTCTCATCATTTCAGGCTTTAAAGTCGTTTTGTTTCTGTGACCCCTAACTTGAAAAAGTTGTGACGTTTTGAACATACCAGCGGTAAAAGTGTGCCTTGACTTAAATTCCATCATCAACGGTATGGTATGGCTTTCTTTATGCTGTATGAAAGTTGTCAACACCATGGTAGGCTAGGGAAAACTAATTGCTCTGGCCTTTCGTCTGGTAAGAGGGATGAACATTAACTGCTTATACAAAAGAGCATATTGACTTTTGAATGGGCAAGGGTATGTCACTGTGGATCTGGGGTGGTCTACATATCTGTGCACAACTCTCTATACAGAGATAGTTCAGGGCATGTAGAGAGGGAAACCCAATCAAACTACGGCAAATTAGAAGGAAACGACCACCTATTATCCTATTTTGAGAAACAGAGATGACGACCATCGACCAGGCTGGACTGGACCGAGAAAGATTTTAGCTGTGTGCCGAAGTTTGTCGCAACGGGCCGGATAGGTTCTGGTACTGTTCTGAAATCATCAAAATTTGCTACATAAACAGTTACTCATTTTGGTTATTTTAAGCATTTCGTACCACAATTTAGCGTTTCCATGCTTCACCTTTTGGAAATAACACTGTTAGTTAAATTTTGGAATTTTCGCGCTGGACCGAATTTTGTCAGCCTGCGGGCCGGGTCGAGCCAAAGAAATTTGCCAACGGGGCCGGGCCGAGCAATATTTTGGAGCCAGCTGGGCCGGGCTGAAAAAAATCCGTCCCGTGCTCATTTCTAGCACTTGGCTCATTGCAGTCAACGCATTCTTGCACAGTTGTGCAATCGCCAGTTCTGACTGCTCCACAGGGTTACATCCTGGCGAGGGTTCAGCGTACTACTCCTACTGATATATAAGTCAGTTATGAGTTCTTTAATGTGCACTACCTCCAATAGGCCCACCAATTTTACTCATTCGATGGGCTGAACTGCAGTCTGGACACACAGTAACATGGGAGTCTGCCTGACTATCACGAAGAGTCTATAAATATGTAACCTTAAACAATTCCAAAACGAAAATGAATTCCAATTTGTCAAAAGTTAAAGTTGTTTGGCGATCTTATTAAGAATCTTTTGTAACAATCGCCTCAGATTTGCTTAAAAATGTGAAATTGTTGGTAAAATCGTTCCGTGATTCGCCACATTTTCCATTCTGAAAGAGAGTGTCTACCTTTTTCCTTTTCGAAGAGGGTGTCTATCCGTTTTTTGGCACTTCTGTGGGGGGGGGGTACACTTCCCATTAACCCCCCCACCCCCACGTTATCCTAGGAGCCTAAATAGGTTTCATGTTCAAAGAAGCAATGCAATGGTTAAGCGAGAGTAGACCCAGGGTCTTCCGACTACACTGCCGCTCTGTACAAAACAAATTCGGGGATATGAATAAAGCACTTTATTGTAGACTTCTTTCTCTGAACTTCTGAAGCTGTCCTTGGTTAAGGTTAATCTTTTCTTCCTACCAAAAGCCCAAACCAGCCTTCTACCGTCACCTGGCGTGTAGGCTGGTCTGGAGATATTCCTGCACAGATCCGACCGATAATGGTTTTTAAAGGCAGGGCTCGCCCTCGCCTCTAAAAGTGATACACTCTTCCTCCCTCCACGTTCCGGGGGCAAAAATCAACCTTGGGAGAAAACAGCAGTTCAGAATCAATACCTACTTTTCCGTCAAGCCAGTACAGAGGGGGGATACGGTTTAGCTTTCACCTACCTCTAATATAATTACGTCTAACCCCCCCCCTCCCACCTTTTCCTTTGGTATAGTCTAGAGGAGATCTTTTGGTATAGAGGTTCGTCTACAGTTGCTGCAAAGCTTTATCTGTTCCTCTCTTGGCTAGCAGTCTATACACTCCACCCCTCTGTTAGGCCTTTTGCCATGTTCGCTTTCGCTATTGATTTTAAGTATAACTCAATGTGTTCTTTCCCCCCTGTATATATACTTTTCTGTGTCTGCCTGGCTAGGTTTGGCCTCTAGACTCGAAGGCTCGGGCTCAGGTTTCCCTACCCGTTAACTTTCTCCTGGAAAAAACGAGATTCCCCCATCCTAGTTTCCCCTTGTTTCCCTTTTAGTTAATTTTCACTTCCTTCAAATTCTGTAGGTATCTAACATCCGTTGGTTCCCCCCCCCTCACCAAAATCTGCTGTCACTTTTCACCCCCCCCCCGTTTCCTTTAATTCATTTTGTGGAAAACTGGAGACATTTACTGTTCCTCACTGATTTGACAAATAACCTAATGCTTTCTTCTCAAACATTTAGCGGTCTTAAAACTGGGACTATTTCTAGCACCCACCTTCTACTTAGGCTTGGGGTTTTTTCCGGTGAAATTAGTCGAATTGGAGTTAGAACTGAAACAGGAAACATTTTAAAATTCGCATTATATAGGAAGTTTTTGCTGTACTCGAACGTAAACGTTGAAAGGTGCTAAACTTCGAAGTCCAAAGTTTGCCCAGTGATTTTTCAGTTGCGCAGCGTTCGTTTTGTAAGCTTTCGCTTTATGGTTCTTACATTTTTATCGCAAGTTTTCTATATCAAAAGTATTTATCAGACACTACGTTGAATATAGCTCAGTGCTGGAGGTCAAGGAAAGTTTACTCTTGCACAAAAAAGTTGTCTAACTTTAGTCAACGTTGAGGTTGTATTGACGCGTCGATGTTAGAGTAGCTGGATACGAGCGTCAGAGGTTAAAGTCAGTGCCTGACTAAACGACAAAACATATGCTTGGTTAGGTTGGGTTATTTTCAGAAAATGTAACTGAGATTAAATTTAAATTTGGATCAACAGATAGAAAACTTAAACCTAAAATTTAGTATTTAAAATATTTATTTATTTATTTATTTATTTATTTATTTATTTATTTATTTATTTATTTATTTATTTATTTATTTATTTATTTAGTACCGTACTAATTTATTTAGTATTTTCCATGCATATTTGTCTATTTAGTAGCATTTCAATTCGCGTCGCGGTGCATCCAACATTATATTTAATGTGTGGGCATCATTCTGTTACACCGTGATTTTTGTAGTTGAAGCGATGCATCAATCACTACTCAATTAAATTTAAATGTGACAGTAATCTCAGTATTACCATCCACCGGGACCGGGGAACTAAAACGATCTACTTTCCTTGAAGCTGGAACTAGAACTGCAGTCTGTCATAGTGCGCCATCTCTAGACGTCTCGCTTGATCATTTTGAAGAATTGCTATTATCAAGAGTACATAATAGATAAGAGATTAGGCTAATTATAGCTACGACCTATACACGCCCTCAGTTTTTAGAGAGCTAATTTCTGGTCTGTCTACTTTCTAGGAATCGGTAGCAAAGCCAAGGGTGGAATGGCCTTTTGAGTAACACGTGAACTCCGAATCGCAGATTCCAGTAACTGTAGAAATCGGTACCTAACTGTAGAGGTTTAACAGGTGCGATTTGTAACGAATTCCAGCTTAGGTTGCGTTCTACTGTGGCTCGTTCAACTGGACGTTTACCTAACTAAATCTTCGATCTCCACCTCAGGCTCGAAATTTTCCGATCGGAAGAGTTGTAGAGACATCATTTATTCTTTCGTTTATTATTCTGTATATATTCTCTGTTATCGAACGAGTATATGATTCTGATTGTGGTCATTTGTAAAACAGTCAAATCAGAGCTGTGAAATTCGGCAAAAGTAGTACAATAGTTCTCAGACGGCTGGAATTGCCACATTTCTGTGTCAGAAACAAAATATTTTGATTTAGTTTTTTTAATTTTATGTACACAAACGGAATCACCACGTCTAAATGTTCAGAAAATATGAAACTGCAAAGAGTTAAGAAGACTTTTCCATCAATAGCAAATTTCAGCTCAGTAAGTCAACCTTTTGCCACCCTTTCGGGATAACCAACCTACCTGGATGAGTGGTTAATAGATTTTAATAGTCTTATTTTTGAAGACCGTCATAAAGTTAGCTAGAATCATCTTTGACGTCTGCTGCTTCCTTGAAAACTTTTTAGGGCTAAGAAGTTTTTGAACCATGAATCCTCTACCCATAAACATTTAGCACATCATTAACCTTTATCCAAAGGACAGCGGGAAAACACTCCTGTAGTGCAGTGGTTAGTCTACGCCAATCGGAGTCTGAACGTTAGAGGATCAAATCCCGACTCTCACAATTCTTTTTTCCTTTTTCCAAAAAGTGTGTCACACTGTCTTGCAGAGAATTGCAACACTTGTGGCGTAAACGTTTATCTCTTGTTTATTTAGAGACGCAGCTGTAAGCTTTCCATAGGCTTAAGGAAGGAGGTATATATGGCGGACTAAAAGTTGATGTTAAGGCATTTTGCACACTTGCAAAATCAATGCCAGGCGAGCTTGCCTATAGCGCCAAAGAAAGAAAGAAAGAAAGAAAGAAAAGTTCCAGCAAAAACTGGCCTCAGCAATATGATGTCTATGCTAGCCCCCTTTGAAGCAGGGAAAAGCGTGTTATGCTTAACGTTTAATGCTTTGAGAAATTGACAGACTGCTTAAACTTAACTCATTAGTCCTACATTATTATTTATTCATTTTTGAAGTCCAAACTGCCCCGCAAAAATGTTGCCGCCTTACTAAACTTTATTGGACCGGCACGATTAAACAATCAGGTTTTTGGATGGCTCTGAGTAATTTTTCCACAGAAAGCTGTTTAGACTATTTTTGTGTCTTCTTTTCAGCAGCAGAACACGGAATTTTACGGCTGCTTTAGGCATTAGAGATGTTATTTTATGGCGAGGTTTTTGTGAAAATTGAGGTAGAGATGAAATGAAATCAGCGAAGGCTTGAAAAACAGGTTGGGCTCGCTGTACATTTGTACAAGTAGTTTGACTGTTCCTTGCTGTTCCTTGCTGGCTGCTGCCAAACAGTGGCGCAACCATCTTTTTGAACAGAAGGGCCATACAGAAATTGCATTTTCCGAGTATTTTGGCAAATGTCCAGCTAAGGAACACTTGTATGTAAAGCTGTCACACTCTTATGTATTATGCACTCTTGCTAATAACAGTTCTCAAGTCGCATAATCACCGGAACAAGTTTGTATAATGTTTGGAACCTGTAAGCTAGCAATGAGCTACTGGAAGGGGGGAACGCTTGTCTAGTCACATCTACAAAATGCTTAATTTCGATTGGCTTAAGAGTGTCTCACAGGTTCTGAATTGTTTGGAATTTGTAACAGCTAGATTGAAGCTTTACTGGATGAAAATCGCTTTCAAGCATTTTCCCAGCTTATTCTAGCGTACACGTTTTCCGCTAGCCTAGTGATATTCTCTCCTCTACGCTTTTTTAGTAAGCTAAGCCTAAGGCTCAGCTAAGCTTATGTAATCCAGCCCATAGATTTTGTGTAAGATTTTTGCATATATCCTAACGATGGAATAGCCAGGCATTTGTTTAATTGCTGGCGATGCCTGTTTTGGTTTTGGTACAGAGTTTGGATGACTTTTCTCAAAAACTGGAGAATTGTGTCGCTTTTATTTTTACTTGTGTGTCTATAAAGTGTTTATGAGTTTTTAACATGTACGCATTTTTGATAATATTTTGCGCCTTAAAAAGATTATGCTAGGGTTTTGGTGCACAGTTTGGTTAACTTTTCTCAAAAACTGACAAAAATAGTGTCGCTTTTATCTTTACTTGTTAATGTTTTGTTTATAGAGTATTAGTGTTTACAAGTTTTTTTTATTTTATCTAATATCATATACGTGTATATTTTCTAATAGTTTGCGCTGTATAGGAATTGTGCCAACACGTAGGACCATTTAGTCCGCCCAGAAGCCTTAGCTTTAGTTGTGGGCACCACCAGTATTTGAGTAGTTTTTCTAATTTTCTGAAGGGACAATTTTTTTACTTACTGGCTTGGCTAGTTCCCATTTCCTTTAAAATTAACAATAATGAATGTCTACTGTTATAATTGTTTGCTTATCTCAAACAAATTTTGAAAATAAGCTAAAGCTACCAATGGCTGCAAATTTTTAGCATACCCTTTCGACCTACTAGGCAAGTGCGATTTTATTTGGTTTTATTTTGAGAATACGGGATATCTTTACTATCTGCTCCCTAAACGGGTGAACATTCGCGTATTCTGGTTGGAGATGTAACATCTAACATTTGAATAGAGACTGTGCGATCTTGATAATAATCTTTTAAATTGTCTATTAATTCTGTTCACAAAGTACTTTACAGTACGCGCCGAACTTGATCTTAAAGTTGCAGGTAAACTGAAACAAAAACCCCATACATCACACTAACTTGAGTCTGTGCGAATTTTTGTTATAAAATACTATTTTGCAAATTGAAAACATTAAATTAACATGAGGTATAAGGGAACACCATGCATTAATTCTTAATTATATAATTAAATAATAAATATTATTTTTTCAAAGATGTAAGGAAATTAAAACCACCCGTCCTTCTGATCCATAAACCGCCCTATATACCACACTGTGTATATATTTTTGCCTATTACATTGATCCAATTGTTTAGAGCGGAACAACGTAGGCTAATTCTGCATTACGATATTGGTTTTACTATCAATCTGTGAAATTTCTGAACTACACACTCTTGGTTGATTTCTTGGCTCTTTTTCGGTGTCATTTTCTTTCTGTGGTGAACGAACGAATTTGCTTTGCTTTGTATTTCGCTTTATTAGCCGCTCTGCGTCTTATGCTGCCTATTTCTTACCTGACGCTTTATTTCTGGGCATTTTCTCTTCGCTGGAGCAGCTTTCACAGCTCCTAATTGGGTCCTGTTAATCGTTATTGGGATTTCGCTACAAGGATCTGCCTAGTAAATTAAGGTAACCAACATAGATTTGTTTTTTGTTGTTTGTTGAAATCAGGATTGAAAGATGTGAAGAAATGTGTCCAGGGCTAGGATCGAACCAACGAGTTTCAGGGCTAGGATCGAACCAACGAGTTTGAGCTTTGCTCTCGGGTGTTCTACCACTGAGCCATATTCGTTGTTTGGTCGCCGAGGCTGAACTATCGCAGAAATTGCGACCTTAAGGCAATCGCTATTATGGTTTTGTATTCATGGATTATTAAACCTTTGTTCTTTTGGAGAAAACGTAGGTACAACAGTGTGTCTCTTTGCATAGCTCCCTGATAGAGGTTTTACTTTTTCAACTAAGTAATCCATGAAGACACGCTGAAGCTTTGGATAGGACTGTATAGCACCCGTACCGACAGTACTGACAGTATGTCGTCACAGTAGTAATCCATGACGACACGCAAAATTTCGAGAGAAGAGTATACCCAGTGCAGTCAAAATAAGATTTTTCTTCGTCTAAAAGGAAATTAAGAAAAATTAAAGAAGGAAGGAAAGTTGCAGACCGCCGCAGTCTAAGTTTAAGCTAAAGCCTAAGCCAAAGTTAGAGTTAGAGTTAGAGACAAATGTTTTATATTTCCCAACGGGAAAAGCTTTGTAGCCTGTAAATAATCAACAGGGTGCTGTTTGATTCAAGAAATAGTGAAAGGCCGAATCAAGAAATCAAGTAGAAAATTTTCACTGAATTCTTCGAAGCTGCAGAAGCAACGAAGTTTCAGCAAAATACATACACGCTGATTCATTTCACGTGCGCAGTTTACTATATTCTAGCAACTTTAAACCGGACCTGGAGTTTATTATTCGAGTCTGACAATGTCTGACAAAGCTGACAATTTTCTGAAAGCTGACAAATCAGATATTTCAAAAATTTTAAAAAATTTAAAATAGTTTTATCCCTGGATTTGTTTTCCTAGATCACAGGTCTTGAGATAATTTATATTTATTGGATGTGTTTTACACAACACGCCAAGCTTTATGCTATTCCTTAGAAAAACAAGGTTAGGATTTGGATGCTTATTATTTTGTACATATTCCAATTCTTGTTTTTATATTTTATTGTCTGAATGGGAAAATCTGGCGTTTCTAGCGATTTAAAACTGCTTCCATGCTGCATTAAATTTCATAAGTCACATGATCTCTAACATAATCACCAATGTTCCAAAATATGCAAAACTCCAGGGTTCTCTATTTTTATATCATGGCAAACGTCCAGGCATCACATCATAGTTAAGAAAATTAATTAATATATAATGCTATATTTCACGATATAAAAATTAGATCTATAATGACAGTTCCGCCTGAAACAGCTCAAAACTCAGCTAATAATCTAATAACGAATTAGTTTTTTTGAGACAGAAATTCTGAGCTCTGTTTTTCACAGTCATTTCTACAGCAGAAAATTATCTGTTACTTCTTTTCACCTGCCCCTACCCTACTTTTCCAAAACTCCAGAAAGGAAATGGAAACTGTTCCGAAAACCGAAAATTCCGAAAACGATCAGAAGGGGAAAACGCAGGCGAAATTTCCCCACCACACTATGCTCAGCTCAGACGAGGTGCCGAAATTGTTTCTTTCAGCAAAGAGCAAAAGAAATTGCTGGTCGGGATAAAAAAGTCTGAAAACGAGAAAGAAAAGAAAAATTTGCCCAAAGCAAGGTATTGTGCTTTGACGCAGCTTTTTTCTAAAATCTTCCGGCTTCTCCATGAGTTTTTTTGCCAAAACGCAATAAGTACCACAAACAATCAACTTGCGGAATCCGTAACTTATGAAATTTTATGAAATTGGCCTCTGGTAGCGACAAATACTTTACGATGCAATGTATATCACCAGCAAGAAAATTTAATGAATGTTAACTATAAAGTTTGAATTTGAGCGAACGAGTTTAGATTTTAGATTTTAGACAATTACTATCATAGTTTATAAACGTTTTTTTCTTTCTTTTCCAGCATTAAGAAAATAGCTTTATGCCAAAATCAAATTCAAATCGAATCAAAGTTTTTAGTACGAATTTTGACCCCGACAGTTGGATTCTCTTCAGTTTCCAAATCTTATCCAAGCCCTTTCTGTAGCTTTTCGCATGCTTTGATTTCTGATTCTCCTTAATTATTTCTAACAGAGGTTAATCCTGCTTGGAAAGCTATTTCCCGTTAGCTTATTAGAGTCCTATGTTTCCCCTGCGAAGCATTAGCTAGCTAAAAATCCTCCCTAATCTGCTACATTCCTGGCATTCCATTCTGCTGTCATTAAACTCTAATCTAAATTTGTGCTACACTCTGGCCGTTATTCAGCACAAAATAAGGACACAGTTTGTGTTAGAGCTTTAAGCCAAATATGCCTGACTCGTGCTTTAGCGGTGCTGTATTTTTGACCATGAAGGTGCTGTAGGCTAAAGCTTGACTTGATGTACAGCACATGTTTCAAGAAGTAAAGACAAGGAAGTTTACTGATCTGATGCTATCATACTAATAAGTGTCATCAAGAGTTCATAATACATAAGAGTCACGGCAGTTGGGAAATTATGATACTGTTAGCAAGCAGTTAGTAAACACTGTAAATTTTGTCCAAAATGAGTGTAAGTACTCTCCAAAAAGATTCCTTACGTTTACCTGAAGGATTTTAAGTGACCTTTGACCAAGCAATATATTGGGAAATGGTGAGCGAAGGTCTTAGAAAAATCAGATTTCTTCAAAAGCTAAACATAGGCTTTCAAGTGTCATGCTTGTCCGATCCTGTGCATAGCAGTATCTACTCATAATATTGTTTTCTGCATTACATTATGTATGCTGCAAAAACCTGCATGCAAAAGCCGTGTAACAGTAGGAACATAAGAAGCTGAAGTATTGGGCTAACTAGTCTTAGCAATATAATATGTAAGGTATAAGTTACATATAGGTGAATTATAGGTGAGGTTTAAGGTTCAAGGTTTAAGGTTGAAAGTTATCTAAAAGGATTCGAAGATATGAAAATATTATAAATTTCAGAGCCCAGCTTCCTTTCTTGAATTTAATTTAGACTTTTGTCAACAAAATGTTAATTGAAATGCTAAGCTGTAATAATATACGTTTGCAGTCTCATTTTAACCTGGAATTATATAAGTTTTACGCCAAGTGCCGTTGCGGCAGTTGCGATAACCGAATGCAAGAAAGCTTCAATGTTTCCCAGTATGCATCCAAAAGTAATTTTAAATTGATTGGCCGCCTTAATGTCATACCCAAGTAATGAAAAGTTTCCTGGAAATAATTTCTTTAGTTTTTGTTTCCCCAACACAACCAACAGTTAGCGGCTTTACTCCTTTTTTTTAATTTTAGCATTAATCATGCCAATCTGTTGAACGTACTACTTTATTACCGTACTTTTCAAAAAAGACTTATTCCCGGTAGAGGCCTTCACTCAGGCCCGTAAGCACGGCCCCTGCCTCGAGCCGAGGTAGGAAAATTTTGGGTGCGGGCCGGGCCGAGTACTGGAACGGGCCGGGCTTCGGGCCGGCGTCGTATACTATTTTGTCACCTATGCTAAAATGTCACCTAAGCTAACTTTTCACAGAAAAGGTTCGTTTCTTTCCTATTCTCGTTATTTTAATAGCATTGGATAGTTCTTGCTGAGACGATTATTTTCATATAAAATAATGTGGTAATTAAGCTAATTATAGCTTCTAATTATAACTTAGCATTAACATAGGAAATTTTCAAATTTTAAGGGAAACCTTTCCTGCTGTACATTCGACAGCTCTTGACGAGGCGGATTCAATGGTCAAGGAAGTAATCCGATTTGTTAATCTGACCGAAACATTAGCTGCTAAAACTATTTTTGGTAATATATGGAGCTATTACATATAGCCAATCCAATTTATCGGCTTACTTCCTTAACCATTGATTCCGTCTCGTCAAGAGCTTTCGAATGACATATATATGTCAACGTGATATTGTGAAATCAGGGATTTCGCGAAATCCCTGAAAATTTCAGGGATTTCACAGAATCCCTAACATTTTCAGGGGGATTGTGAAACTCATGTCAAAACCTGGTTATTTCACAGTTTCCCTGAGTGATTAAGGGATTTCACAGAATCCCGTGTCACTTTCAGGGAAACTGTGAAATGATTGATGTAGTTGAATTTCGGGAACTTTTGTTGTAAATTTGAAAATGTAAATGTTTTATAAATTTATAAATTTGCTGTTAAATTGTTGCAGATATACATATTTTATTCTAGGTTTGTCTTATTCGCTTACTTCGTCAATCTAAATTTGAAACTAACAGGTTATATACACAGTGTCTTACTGTTGTTCGTTATTATTGTGAGCGAGTGAGCGTACCCCCGTTTCGACTGGGTGGGTACCAATTTGCGGGGGGGGGTCAGCAGTTAGCGTGCAGAGGATGTGTCAAGCTGATAATACATAGAGTATGCCTGCTGCCTAGAGTACATACATAGAGTATGCCTTCTTTTCTTTATTTTTCTTCTCTCTCTTTCTTTCTTTTGATTAAATTGAAATAAGCGAATAGCTGTAATTTAAATCTAGCTTAGCTTTCTCTGAATAATCTAAATACTTTTTGAAGTTAGTTATATATCATGTACTACTTTTTAATGTTTATGTTTATTTGGTGTTTATTTAGCATTTAGATTATCCAGAGATAGCTAAGCTGTATTTGAATTACAGCTATTCGCTTATTTCAGTTTAAAGAAAAGAAAGAAACAAAGAAAGACAGAAAAGAAAGAAAAGAAATGTAGCATTAGAATAAACTGAAATTAGATTTGTCGCAATTTAAAATGACAATTTTGATAGTAGGTAATAATAACGAACAACAGTAAGACACTGTGTACCTATTAGTTTAAAATTTAGATTGACGAAGTAAGCGAATAAGACGAACCTGCAACAATTTAACAGCAAATTTATAAATTTATATAACATTTACATTTTCAAATTTACAACAAAAGTTCCCGAAATTCAACTACATCAATCATTTCACAGTTTCCCTGAAAGTGACACGGGATTCTGTGAAATCCCTTAATCACTCAGGGAAACTGTGAAATAACCAGGTTTTGACATGAGTTTCACAATCCCCCTGAAAATGTTAGGGATTCTGTGAAATCCCTGAAATTTTCAGGGATTTCGCGAAATCCCTGATTTCACAATATCACGTTGACATATACAACATGATAGGTTTCCCTTAAAATTTGAAAATTCCCTATGTTAATTTTAAGTAATAATTAGCAGCTATAATTAGCTTAATCACCACATTATTTTATAGAAAATAATCGTCTCTGCAAGAATCATTCAAAGCCATTAAAAATAACGAGATTAGAAAAGAAACGAACGGTTTCTGTGAAAAGTTAGCCCATGTCAAGATAAAAGTTAGAACCCCCAGAACCCCCATCAGAAAAAAAGGAGGTTCTCAAATTTTTTTCATGCGTTTGCATCCAGGACTTTGATTTGTACGTGACTACGTTGCGGATCCTTTCCTTCAGCAGGTACTTCAGCAGACATGATATGTTTATAATATGTATATATGGATCTCAGTCATCAAATTTGTAGCATATAACCGGGATGTACTGGGGGGGTCCTCCTGGCTTTTCTAATAAACTTAGACTGAAAATACTGTGTATGAAACATCCAATATCCACAATATGGGTATCAATCGAAAGCTGACGACAATAGCAACAAGTTCGTCCTTAATTTAAGCCGGTTCCCTATCAAAACGTCTAAAGTCAAAACGTCTAACGTTCATAACGTCTACCGACGAAACGTCTAACGACGAAACGTCTACTGACAAAACGTCTAATTTTTCTAAAATTGTGTCAGACGTTCAAAACGTCTAAACTTTCCGAAATTTTAGTGATTATTTTTTACTTATTTTGTGTGGGTTTGGGAAAGTTTTCGAATAGGCCACTTAGGGTATGGGTGGCAGGGTCTTGTCAAATCTTCAATTTGAAGTTCTGGCATTGTCTCAAATACACCTTTTATTTTCTGCATTAGCTTCAGTATTCGACTAGTCATTGATTATTCACTGATTATTTACCGAATACTAATTACTGATTACTGACTGTAATCAGTGAAGATGGTGCAACAGATTTCACTGATTGCTGACTACTTATTAATTTTACGCTTAAATTATAAAATTTCTAGAATTGTAAATTGTAATGCAAATTGGAAATTGTAAATTTTATAAATATTTCAATCCATTTACATAACCTGGCTTTTCAGAAATATTTCAAAACTAAACACAATTTAAAATCAAACAATGAATTAGACGTAGAGTTTAATTGTTTAATTTAATGTGTTTTTAAAATACATTTACTTCAAAATAACATTAAACCTGATATGTTTTCTTGAAAAAAGTTTTTAGACGTTTTGAACGTGTGACACAATTTTAGAAAAATTAGACGTTTTGTCAGTAGACGTTTCGTCGGTAGACGTTATGAACGTTAGACGTTTTGACTTTAGACGTTTTGAACGGACCCAGACAACGCGCACACTTTTCGGTACACCCGGACTCCTGAACCCTCACAACTTCCAGCAAACATTTAAGACTAGGCAGTAGAGGATCAAATCTCCTGAAAAAAATTTCAGAACCCCCAGAACCCCAAGAACCCCCATCAAAAATTTGAAACAAAATATATGTAGTCACGGATCAAATCCCTTCGAAAAGTTAAGAACCCCCAAGAACCCCCAGAACCCCCATCAAAAAATGAAACTAAACATAGTTATAGGTCAGATCTCTACAAAAAAGTAAGAACCCCCAGAACCCCAAGAACCCCCATGAAAATAAAAGCTTCAAGAATATCAAGTGGTAGATCAGAACGCATCAAAAAGTGACTTTTATCTTGACATGGGCCGAAAAGTTGACTTTGGTGACATTTTAGCATAGGTGACAAAATAGTATACGACACCGGGCCTGTTATTTTCATTAGAAGGTTTTGTCTTGTTTCTAGTTTCGCCAGGTTATATTGGAAATTGTATGCTTTTCCAGGTATAATTTTGAATAATCATTGCTTTTTATTTCGATCTTACTTTAGTTCCTTTCTCTTTCAGAGTTACTGGCGTATGCACTTATGTCATTTGTAGATTAGCATCTGAAATTTAGTTATTTATATAATTTATTTGTAATATTTCAAGAGTACAACCTTGTTCCTAATTAACTTCAAGGTATATATTTGAATCAACAAAACTGGTCAGTCAGTGAATTCTTTCCTAAGCTGAACCGGTTACTGTCCTTAATCGTTCAAAATAAACTTCAGCTACGAGAAATCGTTTAAAAATGGCATCTGCGATGAGGAATAAAATTCTATGTATTTTAAACCCTTATTTTTATTTTGGCTAACGGCAAAAAATGGCAAAAACGGGCCCCGGCCAAACTATTGGGCTTACGGGCCGGGCCGGGCCGGCCTAAGTTGGAGCGGGCCGGGCCGGGCCGGGCCGAGGTCGAAAATTTTTCAAATGGGTCGGGCCGAGGTAAAATTTTTACGGGCAGGGCTGGGCCGGGCCTGAAAATTCAGGCCCGTGAAGGTCTCAATTTCAAGTCGAAGCATATCCCTCGGGTTTTGAAGTAAGAAATAAGTAAGTAAGTGGCTGCCACCACACTACAAGACCGTCGATAAAATTTCAATTCAATAAGACAGTGTGTTTTCTGCCGGACCTTCTGCAAATTTACACATTTAGTTTAATATTCATGCAGTGTACTTGCTTGAGCCTAGCTTCAATGGCTTAACAAGGACACGAAGTTTCATTTTTTCACACGGTATTTAGATACTATGAAGACTTAACACGTATGTCCCTCAAAAAAACTGTCGTAATACATAAACATATAAACAATGGCGGAGTAAAAACTATCATTCACTAAATATTAATAGGTGAAGCATAACAAAATCCTTAATAGGGAAGAATTAAAGTAGATCCCAAAGGAATTTTTGTTTCCGAGCCTATTACGTCAGTTTTCTTGCTACCTAATCCTACCAGTTTACGTCATAGTTTTGCTTGTTTCGGTGACTAGTGCGGAAGCAAGGAAGCTTCCCCACTGCTCTGTAAGAGTTGAGTGAGAGTAAGAGCAAGAGTACATAATGATAAGAGTATGTCACCAGGCACGTTCTCTGTAGTCAGAGTACAATCTATGCTATGCATGCTGACGGCTGATCTACCTCCCGCAAATCAGTACCTGGTCGAGACCGCAGTAGCTTACTTTATTTCGCTCGAAAACACTGTGCGGCTGTGCGCATTATTTGTGGTTTGCCTTCGAGCTTCAGCTTTCAGATGTTTCAAACGAAGTAGCTTTGTTCGCTTGGCACTTGCGTTTCATTAGGTTCTGATTTGCGATGGAGGATGTCACCTAATGCGAGCGCGGCAACTTCTATCTGACTTAGCTATCTCTCAAATATTCAACAACAAACTATACAATTGAATCACTTTTTAAGCTAATTTCTTTGTATTTTCTTAGCATAGTTCGTTCACATCACCTCTTATGTGCATTTTCATATAAAAGTGCCAAGATAGACTGTGCAAGACATAAGAACAGCAAAAACCAACAATGCCCAGCATTAACATCTGGTTAGGTAACATTGTAATTAATTGCAAATTGTAAATATTAATTAATTTTTTGCTCTGGTTGGTGATCAGTGGCAAGTTCGTAGTCAGTAGTGGACGAATTCTGCATTTGAGTTCCGATTTTGCCAAAATTGGTTCTAATTAAACTGATTAAACTAGCATCTAGTTTAATGCGGACTAAATATATTCAGAATCGCTGAAGCTTTTCCTAATCAGTCATTACTGTCAGTTCCAATTCCTACTGTAGCCTTCTCTTTTGTATGTCACGGTTTTGTCCTTTTTGAGACTGTCTATAAATGTTCATCTCAAATGTTATGCAACCTAAATATAGAGCTAGAGTTTCTCTCTGACTCATGCGAAAGGTGCCGGTTTTTCTCAGTTGGCGATGATAAATGACCTGAGTCTCTTATTAAGCGAAGGTGACACAGGTTTAACCTAAGTACCAACACGCCTAACATAAATAAGATACCATTAATTATATTAAATCTAACAATTAAGCAATGGTATTATCTTTCATGATCACATGGAGGATCCCTTAGGAGTGAAGGATTTTAAATTGAGTCAATCCTTACCGCGTACTAGGTTAAAAGAGTTAAACGATGAAAATTTTCGCGTTCGCCTGCAGGGTTAGACCAACAGTACATAATGATATGTATGCCATCAAGCGTGCTCTCAGTTATCAGAGCAAGCAAGTCAGACCCATCACTTCAAAGAAACTTGCTTGTGCTTGTGTTTCGAAGTATACACAAAACTTGTGCTTATGTGCAGCTAGTGTTTCGAGCTTCTACACAAAAGTACAGAACGAGTGAGCGTACCCCGTTTCGACCAGGCACTCAATTGCAAAGGGGTCACCGCTAGCGAACCGTGCGTAGTTTTTGCTCTGATAACAGAGAGCATGCCTAATGGCATACTCTTATCCTTATACACTCTTGGTTAAACGAGGCCAAAATCTTATACTGTAATTTAGGAGTTGCTTTGAAATTTCTTTAACCGCATAATTTTTTTGTCTTGTTTCAGACTTTGCCAGAAGCCTTCGCTTTCTATCCAGTCAAACCCAAAAGTGGTGCTTTATTAACCGAAATTCAGACTCAAACCGAAATCCGTCTATCATGTCAACGTATTTGCTAAATTGTCGGCGTCGTGGCGACAACGAGGTCTGTAGTAGCAGTAGCAGTAGCAGCAGCAGCAGCAGCAGTAGCCGTTGGTAACTGAATGACTACCAGTTCAACTGGGGGCCGATTTGAGTTCGAAGATGGAGGCGTCTATGCCGGCGAGTGGGAGGAGGGAAAGGCCCACGGGTACGGGGTCTGCACCGGACCGAAGGGGGAGGGAGAGTACTCCGGCGCCTACAACTATGGTTTCGAGGTGTCCGGTGTCTATACCATTTCCAACGGCAGCATTGTCTATAGTGGACAGTGGCAGAACGGGAAGAAGCACGGTCTGGGCGTGGAAAAACATTCCAGATACATCTATCGGGGTGAGTGGACACAGGGTATCAAGGGCCGGTATGGGGTCCGACAGTCTAGGACCTCCCAGGCCCGCTACGAGGGGACCTGGAGTGATGGACTGCAGGATGGCTATGGCACGGAGACCTATGCGGATGGAGGTAATTAGTCGCTAATTAATTAATTAATTTTACTAATATTCTCGAAAATTCAATTACAGAATGGTATAGATAGAAATAAAAATCGAGCACCTGGCGTAACTCGAACCAGCGGTCTTCTGCTTGACACGTAAATGCGTTGACTAACTAAGTCACCGGTGTTTCAGCAGAATCAGCTGAAGTTGTTCAGGATCTCTCTGAGCTAACGAATACCAAAGATGCAAGATGAGTTTCTGTATTGAGAGCTGATTTGATGCTTTTGGAACAAATTGCACAGAATTATACTTTTTGACAGTATCCCTTTAGGTTTATGCTAACATTGACAAGCAATTATATTATACAAATAATAATAATAAATAATAATTAATCGTTGTTATTATTAATAATTAATTAGCCCGCTTAATTTCATGTTCGAAATGTAGCCTTCCTATGGTTATCTTCTCTACAAACGAAAAATTTAGCTAAAATGTGCTAATTTTAGCATTTACCATTTTTAGGTATATATCAGGGCCAGTGGCTCCGTGGTATGAGACACGGCTACGGGATACGTCGAAGTGTTCCTTACGGGCTGGCCGCTCAGTGCAAATTTAGGGGCGACGAGCACGAGTCCTGCAATTCGCTTCACTCCGAATCAGAGTGTAGGTAACCTCCTTTGTTGTAATTAAATTGTGTCCCGAATCTGGGAACTATTCTCGCAGATTAGTCAGTCGGGTATCGAATACCGTTTAGCTTGGTGCAACTGCGAATAAGAAAGAACGAATGAAGTCATGTACCACCGAAGGTCCTCCATTGGGACCGACCCACTACTTATTGCTCACTAGACAGACGCTATGCCAACTGAGCTATGGAGGCACACTGTATCGAGCTTGTAGGAGTTTTTGTATTTTTTGGCGAACTTTTAAAATTATGAAAGTCAAGAAAAGTTCGGAGTATTTCCAGTCGTCAGCTTTCTCATCAGTTCAGATGAAAACAACAATTGCAAGAGTGCATAATTGCACTACATATTAGAAGAAGAGTAAGCTACTAGAGGGCTCCTCTTCTTGGCATTGCGAAACGATGCTCCGACCACAATACGCGAATGTGCCCCCGTTTGGTGGGGGGGGTCGACAAGTATACCCCCTCCCCGTTTGGTGGGGGTATGCAAAAGGGGTCCCCGTTAGGTGGGGGGGTATGCAAACGGGGACCTTCTTTGCTACCCCCCCCCCCCCCACCAAACGGGGACCTATTTTCAAATAGAACAAAAACTACCGTAATCCTCTGCTCTTCGCACCCCCACCAAACGGGGACCTCTTTTCTGCTGCCCCCCACCAAACGGAGGGGGGTATGCTTTGTCGAAGAGAGCTACCCCCACCAAACGGGGGCACATTCGCGTATTGTGGCCGGAGCACCGCTACGCAATGCCAAGAAGAGGAGCCCTCTAGTGGCTTACTCTTCTTCTTATATATAGTGCAATTATACACTCTTGACAATAGTATATATGTCATTTATGTACCATTGAAAACAGCACCATTTATGTATACCGAAAATCATTACAAACTACAAAAAGAAACCTCTTGAAGTGAAAGCTTTCTACGTTCTTTTGGTTTCAGCTTCTGTTTTTCCTATTTCAGCCATCTCCCAGCGCCCGGAGCGAAGTCGCGGCGGTTTTGTCCTGCGGGCTCAGAGTAGCACCGAGTCACCCGCAGCGGCCCGCCGGTCCCACTCTGAGCAGAACATCCGCAAACGACGCTTCCTTCAGGGTCTGCGGATGAAGAAGCAGCGCTCGGCGGGCGACATCGACCGGGACCATCATCCTGGGGAGAATAGTGGGCGTAAGTCGACGATTGCGGACGGAGGAAAGAAGCCGCTAAGTGAGACATGGATGGACTAGTGTAAACCTCGTGCTGTCTCTGCTTTTACAACTCAGTCTATGCACAGCACCGCACCGCACGGTCACAGGCTGGTGCTTGTACAGTACATAATAGATAAGAGTGTGACAGACAGGTGAAATCAGATGTGAAGAAAAGTGTCCATAGAACCGTCAACTGTCAAAGCAGTTTTTTGAGCTTGTAGCCAGAATATTGTGAATTTTGTTTTTAACACAAATCTTTATATTGGGAAGCGTATGTAGGGCTGAGAAAGCAAGTCAATTGAAATGGGGCTTTTCAGGTTTTCAGAAAAAGCTTAATACCAGAGATTTTGGAACAGTGAAGCTTGATTTTTGCAATTTACTGCACTTTATTGCATTCACTGTCACCTTACACTAAAGCACTGCCACCAGTTATCCTTGTTCTATTTGAAATTGTTGTTGTTTCTTAAGAATTAATATTTTAATAACAAATTAAGTAATTTATTATTATTATTATTGCCATCAATAATTAATCTTTGGATGTTATCTGCTACTCATTTTAAAATGGTGATAAAATGCTATTACATAACAGATAAATTATTTCTATTCGGAAAATACAGAAACCGTGTACAGTAGTTTTAAGAATTGATTAGGCAAGTTAGCATTCCATATCATTTTGCAATTAATTTTTGGCAGTCTTCCTAAATTCTCGAAAACCTTCGCTTCCTCTGAACCCCTCCTGCTACTATCGGTTCGGTTAAGATCTCCGGGAGTACGAACAATTTCCTAAATTTCGTTGCATCTAAATTTCACTTCTATTTCTACCGGTTCACTTTCCGGGTTTAATTAATTAATTTAATATAATAATTAATTTCCGGAATAGTTCCGCAATTCCCCAACCGTCAACCTAATTTGCATATTTCAGGATCGCTGCGGAGCTCAGGAAGCAGCACCAGCTGCAACAGCGAGGAGTCCGCTCCCCACTCCCATCCAATTCATGGTGCCAAACTGTCCCACGACCCTTCATTTGAAACGGAGGAAAACATCGATCCCAACGTAACCGAAACCTACATGGGGGAGTGGAAAAACGATAAACGATCCGGATTTGGGATTTCGGAGCGCTCAGACGGACTGAAATATGAGGGCGAATGGTTCAACAACAAAAAATACGGTTTCGGTGTCACCACGTTCAAGGACGGGAGTAGGGAGGAGGGAAAGTATAAAAATAACTATCTGGTGACGTCGGGGGGCCGTCGCAGACATGCGATTTTTGTGCTGCGTTCGGCCAAACTCAGGGACCGTATAGATGCTGCGGTTGTGGCGTCGGCGAAGGCAGCACATCTGTCACTGCAGAAATCGGATGTGGCTTCGGCCAGGTGGGTAATTTGCGGGTTTTGGAGTGTTTTAATATTTCTTTAACAGTTTAAAATGGTTACAGTTCATCTTTTAGGCAATCATTATTATTGGAACATGGTCGTTGTTTCTGTTATTTAGAAGAGGTAACCGACCTTGCTGGCTTAGCAAGGCTAATCGACCCTCGTCTTACTTTCTCACTTTCAAATTTTTTAATTCTTTCAAATTATAGACTCAAAATTAACAATTTACGTTCCTCATTTTGCTCGGTTAGTTGGCGTGGTTGGCGGTTAAGCCGAACATGACGATAAGTAAGTTTACCGGTTACACAAATCAGGCTGGCCAAGCCGGACTAATAATTGTCAGAATCGAGAGGAGTCGACCTGACCGATAAACATTATGCCGCCGGCAAACACTAAAACCAATTGAATGACAAGCGTCACACTCTTAGTTATCAGCCTGCAGACTTACTGCAGGCTTAACGGTAACTATCGTATCTAAGTCCTCTGCATATATTATTGCGAACGCTCAGTCGCTCTTATCTTCTAGTAGCTTTTTGCGACAGTGCTACCTTAGCAACTAGTATGAATTTCAAACAGCAAAGAATACACCACACAAACAGCAAAGTCTTTGCTTCTAAAATCTAAAATCAGCTTCTAAAATTTCCTGTTGTCAATTGCAAATTGTAAAAGTTTAGGCAGGAATCCTACCTGCGGGGGAAGTATGTAATTCCTAGAACTGTTGTCTTCAGGTTGTTTTTCAGACTGCTAAGTATGCAATACCTATGTATTAAGTTGAAGGCGGCACTCTTGCCTAAAGGCAACAATAGGCAGAAGCCTGACAGGGCACAGCCTAATTGAAATGGTTGCTAATTAAGCATGGGCAGAACTGGCAAAGACCTGCAGAATTTCGTTCAGTCAGGAAAGGTTAACCTTTCAAATCATTGTTTTTCTTAGCAGCTTTCCTAGCATTGAGACTGTTCTCAGATTCTATTTCATTTGAGCTAGACTTTAAACTCGGAATCCCGGTTTTCTTCTAGTGAAAACTTGAGGTTCTGATACAGTACTGTTAATTTGATTATTAATTAAAATTAAGTTAATTAAAATTTAATTTCTGTTTAATTTCTGAACTACCTCAGCCACAGAACATCTTCTTTCTCAGATAAATGGTTAGATGGCTCGAATTCACACTGAAAGTGAAATTGATTGTAACTGAAACTGAAACTGAAACAAGCATTATTTGGTCAGTGCTCAGTAGTCCAAAAATGAAACAGAAAATAAACTGGATTAATGAGCTTTTTCTTTTTCTCTGTTTGAGAAAACCATGAAAATAAATTTTAGAGCTTTTATCGCAGCAATTCTGTCTTTCCTTTAGCCCTATCATTTCTAGACCGTCGTTTCGTAGACAGTGGGGAGCCCATTACATTAATGTAGAAAAAATAATCCTCATATTTGCACCAGCTGGTATTGAATTATTAATGTCTTTCAAAATCACCTAAGCTTAAAGCTACACTAGGGATAGCTATGTAAACTAACTAGGCGTACTGCTAATCTCTTAGTTGTCTGTAGTAGGTATGTAGTCGTGCCAAATAGGTAAGACATCTAGAACAAGCCTACGTCCCTTTTAACTCACACCTTAATGCTTTTGTTTATGTAGAAGGCTTCCGGGTTCCTTCAAAAATCTTTGCTGCAATGACGGTCGACCAAATTGAAGAACCGAAGATAAAAATGTTCGTATGTTCGAGCCTGAGGCCTTTTTATCGTTCACAATTGCTTTAATTCCAATCATGAAACCGGTTTTGTGCCAGCTTCAGTTTCACTCACTGAAACATCACTAGCGCTAGAGACCAATCAAAAGATAAGGGCTTCTGTTTTCCTCACATGCACTCTCCACAGACGTTCGAAATCACGGATTATCTTCTTTTTCGGAAAAATTGGGGCACCATAAATCATTTCCAACTGTTCAGATTCACAGAGGCCTTGGAAATCCAGTTGAGCCAGTGCTTTAAATCTGGTTGGAAATTAGAAAATTAGAAATTCCCATTAGCTAATTTAGTAAAAACGCTGACAGGAAATAGCTGAGAAAGCAGGATTTTTTCTTATTTTAGTTCCCTATTACCTACCATTTTATACTAGGTTATTAATTCGGATCTTCGTAGAAGAAAACCTCAGACTTTGTTTGATGTAGCAAAGTTACATCGTTCAATCGTTCAAAATGTAAAAATAAGCGATTTCATAGAATAGACTGTAAGATAATTTAAAAACAAATTGGAGTTTTTTGATTCGCTGGCTGTGGGTAAAGAGAAGATTTTATTTGAAATTTATCAGAATTCTTGCAGAGCAGTTTTTTTGCATTACAAGACAAATCTAAAATCAATTTCTCGGTCAGAGCTAATGAAAAATGGACTGCGGAATCGCGGTGTGCAACTTTGAAGACCCACATATGCATTGCAACAAAATTGAACTTTCTATTATACTCTTTGGTTTCCTTTTTCCTTTAACCTAGAGAAACCTAGCACTTCGTTCGGGACTTGATTTTAGGTTTTTAGGTTTTTCCTTGGAATTGTTTTGACGCTTCCCACATTTGCAGGGGTAAGGTCTTCTGCACAAACTTTCTGTCAGTCAATGGCTATTTCCTACCCTTTTCCCTAACTCCAGGAAAACTTTCGAATGGTGACCTAATTACCTGGGGTTCGAACCACGGCCCTTCTGATCCCGGGACAGACGTGCTAAGCCACTACACCACAGGGCCATCAGTTGAACTCTCGTATCAGGCTTATCAATCTTTCCTATGCCTGCTTTCCTTACACCTACTAACGAAAACCTTGTGTGATTCAGACTAAATGTTGTAAATTCAAGCCTGCAATGGCAAATTTATAATATTCTGTAGAAAAATCCCAATTAATATCTTTTTTCATGTCACTCCGTTCACCTCAATATTTCATTAATTCAGCGAAGCTTAACTTTACCTCTTTGCTTTTAATTAGTTTTTTCGAAAAAATAGGAATGTTTGTATCTATGATCAGATTTCTGTAATATTTATTTTATTCCTTAAGGTTATGTTTGCCAAGAAAATGTATGCTAACTCTAGAGCACTCCTGGTGATTAAGGTGGTGGTATTGTTTCCAGTATTTTGGTTGAAAACTTTCGTGCATGTTGCCCAAAATGTTCGAAACTTTCAGAACATACTCTTTCGGTGTTCCGGCACATATTAGAAACAATGCCGGAGTCTTTGTTTGCAAATTTGAAAATTTTTGATTTTTGTCGCGTAAGTTTCATAGAGTTGCCTGAAATTAGCCAAAACCATATTCAATCGAAAGAGCTCGTAAAACTGCACCACTTTGCTCTTTTTCCCTTAGTGCCACACTCCAGATGCTTTCGCGAGGAGGAGTAACGCCAGACCAAATTTGCTCAGGGTCCACGGTCTGGCGTTGAATAATTGCAAAATGCAATTATCCGAGGCGTAGGCAAAACTTTGCTCTTGGACCAATTCTTCTATCTTCAACATTCCGAGAGATAAACGACATTAAATATTTTTTGGGGTCAAAAACCGGCTGATTTCCAAATTAAAGAAATGAAAGTTGTACACCACCAGGCACCCGAAAAGATCGGGCACCTGGCGGGGATCGAACCCGCGTCTTCTGCTTAACGCGTAGACGCTCTAACCAACTGAGCCACAGGTACTTCAGTAGAAAGAGCGGAACGGAAGACCGAATACGAACCCAAAGTGTACAACTTTTCAACGCACAAGTACATTGTACATCACAAGTGGAGCGAGATAACTCTCAAGCCTCCCACTGTAATATACAGGAACCAAGTTAAAGAAATGAAAGTTGTACACCACCAGGCACCCGAAAAGATCGGGCACCCGGCGGGGATCGAACCGCGCAACGAACTGCTTAACGCGCAGACGCTCCAAATTTCCATATTTTTGTCAAGAGCTGCAACATGTAACCGCTACATTCGACAACGATGTATCTCCAAATTAAAAAACAGTCTGCAAGCACATATTTTCTGCAAAAACTAGCTTGATTACTGGAGCCTAGCTAAAGTTTTGGCCAAAAAAACGGATTTTTCAAAAACAGCAATCACTTTGTTTTCTCAAGGATTTCGGATTTCTTCGAACTGTTTCCTTCAATCAATCGACAAGCTACTTCACAGAAACATTTTTCGCACTATTGCCGAGGGTTATTTTTCTTGGTTCTTGCTGAAACGTTCACAAAGTTGTGTAATTCTCATTTGAAATGTCGAAAAATTATGAAATTTCGAAGATTTTCACTTTTTGATTAATTTCTCGGGTTATAGGTAACGTCTGGCGAAACCAAGAAAAATGACCCTCGGCAAGACTGAGCACGTCAGGCTGGTCTAAAGCAAAGTCTGATCAGTTTACACTGAATTGTGAAATCCTTGTTTAAAATTGGTTTACGGTCTGCTACGTGTAAATCACACTAGTAAGTACATAGCTACATAAAGTTTGACTATATCATTAAAATGTCCTCATTTCAAGCTTTAAAATGATATATCATTTGCAGTATAAATCCTTAAATTGAACAAGTTACGGCGTTTTGAAAATGACTGCGGTAAACGTTACCACCACCTTAATACGTAACTTGACTTAACCATGCTTAAGCTTTAGGAAAAATCACTAATTATTGGTGTTAATTAATAATCACAGACTGACGAATGCCGCATTTTGTCCGCTTGGTCAAGCACAAAGTTCGATTCAGGTAAGAAAAAATGTTCATCTTTCATTCATTCTTAGCCTTAGTCCGAAACAGGAGAGAGCCAATGGACATGATACTTTGATTGGCTTCTGATTAGTACCTAATATCCTTTACGCATCCATCTGCCAGGCTCCGTATACTTCACTTGCTTGCTGGCAAATTTCATTTCAAGCCACTCAATTGTGTTGAATGAAAGTCTAAGTTGAGTTAAAGGAGCTAGAGCCCTCTCTATTGTCTCTGTGATACTGCTTTCTCCCTCTCACCTAAAGCGTTAGCTAAAAGTTCGACCCTCTATAGAAGTCCTGAAAAGGGAGGGTTTGCCACAGTTTTGATTGACAGTTCTTAGAAGCCAGTTGTGTTAGGTCTGACACAAGCCTTCATAACTGCGTCTCTTCGTACATTCTTTTCTGAGCCCCCATTCCAGCCCGTGTGTAGACATTGAGGTTTAACTGTGTGTTAATATGATAGACGGCCAGGGGCCCTCTAAGATATACCTAAGTTCTCGGGGACACGGGTTTTCTGCCCTGTCTCTGTCTCGGTCTCAGTTTTGAGTGAGTTATGCTGAAGGTAACAGGAAGAAATAAACATAGAAGTGGAAAAAGTTGGAACTTTGGGACGGGGGGGACTACTGTAAATATAATACCGAGAGAGATGGCAATAGTTTGGTATGTACTCGTACTCCTGTGCTGTACAGCACCCCCTGTGTAAAACCTGGCAGTCTACGGCGAGGTTTCATAACATAACAGAGTCTCTGAGATAGTGTGTCTGTTCTAGTGTTACTTATATGGCATGAAGTCAGTTAAAGAGGTTTCTATATGCATAAGTCTTTGTGTATAGCTAGGGAGAGGCTAACACTTTGCTAAAGTTGCCCATATAGGGGCTTCTCTTCACTTGCTTCTATTACTGATTAAGGCTACAGCATAGAGTGAGTGAGTCGAATTAGGTTAGGCTTCCCTTTCCCGCTTTTTTTTCTAAGATTCTGTGTGGAAATTCCCTAATTTTCTACTTGTAAAGGCTCTAAACTTCTCCCTTTGTCCGGACCCGACTGGTCCTAATGGGTTCCCGAAGCTTCCGAGCCTTTAGAAGTAGAAAAGTGTTGTCTCCCGCCAGAAACTTTCTTCCCCTTCGTTCCCCCCAGTTTTCCAGTTGGCTCTAACGATAGAAATCAGCGAGTGAAAAGAAACAGAATCTTTAACTGTTTTGACTCTAATTGCTACTTTGTGCTCGGAAAACGTTGGGGCAACTTTGAGCACATACTTCTTAACTGGGTTACCCTTTTAGACTCAGAGGTCTTTTCAGGTCACTTTGACTCAAATGTAATTGGCGGTCGTTAACACCCACCAGCAGTTATCAGCCTGTCCAGGGTGGCTGGGCCCAGTTTTAGGCAAAGTTGGCCAATAATTGAAACCAGTTTAGAAAGCCTCCCGTTTCCTAAAAATCAGATTAAAACTAGGAAGTTTCCGGCTTTTCCAGCCATAGTTGGATTAGACGAAGCGTTTCAGGCTCAGACTTTAGCCTGGAGCTAATTTTTCAATTTTTCAATATTCTTATGCAGGAAGCATATTGTGACGGATCAACGTGACACATGGACCATCAGCTGAACTCCCATATCAGGCTTATCAATCTTTCCTATGTCTGCTTCCCTTACAGTTAATTAGACATCTTCCGTCAGAACTAGACCGTGCTTGTTCAATGGCGCGGTCTGGCGAGGCGATTACTCTACTCATAGCTCAGTTGGTAAAAGTGTAGGAGTACTGACCCGAATGTTCTGGGTTCGAATCCTACCAGAATCACCAACATTTCTGAGGTCATCAGCGCTGCACTGATTAATTTAATTTCTTTCCTTAAGATGGTGTATTATAATAAGGATTAGGAAGTGGAAGTGCAAATCAAAGAGGGGGATAAAAGAAATGAAGTGTATATAGGTATGCTAATTTCTCACTACGTTTTTGTCGGAAAATTGTGAAAACTACCATGTCTGCTTATTTTTGAGTAACCACCTGCTAATTACATTTTCTGTTGCGGTGGCCGTTTCTGAAGCTGGAGTAGACCTCTAACACCGACCCCCTTGTTAAAAGTACATGTATGTACTTTTATGTGTTCAGTTTCAACAAACACCAGTACAAGCAAGCAAACAATGTTTTTCTTCAGCAGCAAGCATCATCAAGGAACTTTTTCATCTTTCTTCAGATTCTCTGAGCTAATTTAAGATTTAGCTATACCGTAATATTAGGTTATCAGCATAGTTCAGCAGAGTTTGCCCCTGCAGCTTATGCTTCAGTGCAGATGAATCTCATTCAGTTTGTCTCTCAGCATTATATGCTCGCTCACATACACAGATATAGTGACAAGAACATTTAATAACATGCAGTCCAGGTTGAGGGTGTGGATGTCTTAGGGCTGATTATTTAGGCATAATCCTATGCATGCGGTTGTGACGCTTGTCATACTCTTATGTATTATGTACTCTAGTTTGCAGTGTGTTCATTAATCACTATGAATAGAGCCTGACAGCAAGGTTTATGAAGTTTTTCAAACGCGATAATACTCCCACCCCACCCATAGAAAGTCGACGTTTGCCAAAGGCCTTGAGGACAGATAAATGCAATTTAAGGTAATTCATAAATGAAGGTGATACTGAATACTGAAGGTAGTTTCCAGATTAGCTAAATCCGTCCCGTCTTGTGGGTCAGAGATTGGTTTTAGTCGATTGGTTGATTAATTTGAGTCAATTAACTTACTTAGTTATGTTTAGTTTAATTTTTAATAATTTTAACTTGTCTTTTACACTGAGCTAAACTACGTATGTGCTTACGCCAAGTGCCAGTGTTTTACAGTAGCAAACAGTTAGTAAACATTTGTTTGTTACTAAACTAAACATTAGTTTGAGCAAACGAGTTAAAGTTAAGGTTTGAAACTTTCCGTGGCCGGTTTGGTTTTGTAAAAGTAAACGTAAGCTGACAAGAGTACACAATTTTCTACTTCTTCACTATTCGAAAACGTCGATAAGTGTATGTATTTATTAGTTTCAAGCAGTTCTTGCCAAACTCTTAGCAGTTAATTTGAGGTTAGTTTTAGGTTAAAATATTTCTCACTTGAATGCGCTTTGGCCATCAAACATAGTAGCGTGACAGCAAACGACCAATAGCAGCATGCTGTGTTAAAATCCCTAGTTCATTTAATATGCAGTTAACCTGAAGATTAGTAAGAGATTAAGCTAAAGTTTAAAGTATAAAGTTTAACTTTGTTCGGTACAATCCTCAGTTATCTCAAATTTATGTAGCAAAACTTGCAAAATCTGTGACACAGGTTTCGCATAACTTCAGGCTCGGCCTTATCCGGAGCAAATTTTTACGCAACCATTGAGTGTCAGGCTTTTGCAGAAAGGCAACTTGCGTTTTAGTTACGCTTTATTTATTTAGCTATTCAAAAGCACCCTCTGAAAAATTGCTTAAAAGGGGGGCACCTATGTAACAAATTAGTTCCCATTTACTTCAGAAACTTTTCGCATTTTTGACTATTCCCTGAAACCGAATATCATGTCAGTTGAGGGTTGACCTAAGATCTAAAAATCAGCTGAAAATGTCGCAAAAATAAAAGGTGTTATCCAACCCCTCCCCGCAACATATGACTTAACAAAATCGCAGGGTGTGCTAAAGATGAATTGTTGTTTAGGGCACAATTTTTGCTAAAAGCAGAAATCAATGCGTTCTTTCCCCGGGTTGTCCCTTTTGAATGTGTTAACCTAACTTAAGACTATCTTTTCTGAGTTAGTCCGTTTTGCCGCTTCTTTTTTCTAGAACTGGGACCGCGCAGGAGCGAGCCCATCAAGCCGACGCAGCCGCGGACCAAGCCAGAGAAGATAGTGAAAAGGCCCAGGTCCAATCTGCCAAATATGGGGCTCCGGATTCCTCAGGTAGCCAATTAACGAATTATAGATAGTTAATTAATTAATATTAATATTATTATTATATTATTGACGTTAATATTAATTTTTAATTAATATTAATATTAATGATGGCTTCTAGATGGAACCTGGCCTGCAGCTTCTAGGTTCCTGAAACATATTGAAGGGCTTTAGTGTCGGGAGTAAGAATTTAAGAAACGTGTGTAATTTAGTAGTCAAATTAAAGATTTTCATTAAATTTTATTAAATTTAATTTCATTAATGCGCCCATTTGACAGGAATCGACCCACGGCTACTCCATCTTCAGAGGAGAATGTTGTTACCATTATGGTGACATGAGCTTAACTTTCAAGAACTAATGATTAGTTTTACTTAATATGAAGAGTTTATTGAAGGCCCCATACAGACACCTGAGTTACCAAATTTAATCCTGAAAATAGAAACTAACACTGTCGATATTATGTTACAGTGCTTCATTCATTACTTCTTGTCCTATCATCAATTCAGGTTAGCTCTTTCCAAAATCCCAACTTCCATTCTACTGATTTCATTTTTTCTATTTCACTCTTTCTTTTTTAGGTAGCGTTAATCGGGTGACCTCTCAAACAGCCAAAGAACCGCTGCAATCCCGATCGCGGACGTTTCAGCAGTCCACTCTCAGCGCGGGCCCCTCAGCCAATCACGTCTCCTTCGAATCCCGTTCTGCCGCCGCTCCGGTACCTGGTTCCGGTCACAAGGGAGGCGATCTTCCCGGCTCTCAGTCGCTCCACAGTGGTCTTTCGCCCGCCAATCCGCAGCCCACCTCTACACGGACCTCCAGACCTCGTTTTATACCCAAATTCGAGACCCTACCCTCCGAATCGCCCTCAGATGAGTCCCAACGGATGGTCACACCCCCTTCGGACCTGCCGCCAGGTCACAGATCAATCCTAGAGTCGCCCGGGACCTCCTACCAGCATCAGACAAGTCGGACAGACTACTCCGGGGGACTGCCCGGTACCAGTCGGTCGATCGACTTTTCCAGCAGCGGCCTCAGTGCTCGAGTACCTCCTCCCAACCTCTACGGTGGTGCTAAATCTTACGTGCAAGGACCCCCGCCCCTACACCCTTCCTCCTCGCATACTCTCTACCAGGGCAGTCAGAGCTATTCCCTGGAAAGCGATCTAGTCGGACTCCCTCCTCCGCAGCCCGGTGGTTCCGCTTCGACTTCCTTTGCTCAACATCAGTCACCGCCTCATCCCACCCACCCGGGTGGCTATCTTCGCGATCCATCCACTGAACGCTATCTGGGTCCGTTCGCTGAAGCCTATCAGGCGGCCGCTAATCCGCTAGATCCGCGCAGCGCTAATCCCGCTAATCCGCACCCGCTATCCTCCTCCTCACTTAACACGGCGCTTTCACTTATGCAGCAGCAACAGAAACAGCAGCAGCAACAACAGCAACAGCAACAGCAGCATCGGCGAACGCTCGAACTGCAGCAGCAGCAGCAGTTGCAGGGCGATACGGACAGCACGGCAACGTCGCACGGCGGCACGCCCGGCCTACGGTATCGCGGCGCCGCTGGCGGGCATGCCAACTGGCAGAGCTCAGATCGGGAGTTCCCAGGACCGGGCCTGGAAAAGCAGCCGCGGCGGCGACGACACGGCCATCATCGGAGCTCCCGATCTCACGATCGAAATCTCCTCAGGCACTCCGTCTATATGCAGCCGGCCGACTTTTCCAGCACCCCGTACGGCTGGCCCCAGCAGGGACTGCCGGCCTACGGCGCTGTGGGTGGTCCCGGGCCCAGCTCCCTTTTCTGGTCCAATCCGGGACCACCCATGACGTCAGCCCGGCTGCTGGAACAGCAGCGCCTTCTAGCGGCCTCAGCGGCTGAGAATGACAGCAGCATGGGCTCTCTGCCGGACCTAACTCGTCTGGGTCAGCAGGAAGTCTACATGACCCGAGAGGAGGTCAGTCGCCTTAGTTCTGCCCACAGACAAGAGCTTTTCCGAAGACGGGAACAGGAAGAGATGATGCGACAGAATCCGCTGCTTTATCTGAGCCATCCAAAGCTTAGAGTAAGCTGGCCCTAAGGTTTAACCTAGGTTTTGGACAGACTCTAATGTATCATAAATCTGCCAGCCGTTCGTGCTTGTCCTACGTGCTCTGGGCTTCGCAAAATATGCTCAGGATTGACATTTTAAAATTGAAAATTTAAAACTTTAGAACTACAACTGCTATCTTTAGGTTTAAGCTAAACTTGCCTTTATAAACCACCGATCTTAAAATATCTGTATGCAGAAAAAGCCGGGAATTTTTAGTGGATTTTAGAAATTCCACTTTTCTGCTTTTACATATTTACTTATTATACGGACAAGGATGAATTTGAGCTTCAGATTTGTGTTACATTAATTTAGACTTAACAAATAAATTTGTTGGTTTTTATTAAGTTTCATGTGACGTAAATCCTTAGCTTATACTCCTTCTGTCGCAGCCAATTTTAATCTTAGCTTACACTTCCCTATAGTCTTGCATGTTAGTTTTCAATAATGCTGACTCTAACTACCTTACTAACTGCATGCCAGGTTTATACGCCAAAAAGAGATATCTGAATCCTCAAAGTGAAAAATACTCGTAAAATGTCATCCGATTGAAAACTCCGGATTTCCGAAATTTCCAAAAAGCTGCATACAGCTAACACAATTTTAATTTCTTTTAAACTTCAAAACCATTTAGATACCAAATTCATTTCTACTTAATTGAGGATTTTAAAACTAAATCAGATTTCAAAATAATCAGATTTGCACAAATAATTTCCAGTTTGTTCTGCTGTGTCCAAAGACCGGTTCATACTTCTACGGAGAAACGGGTGAACAACATCCCTTAATTGATATTACAAATTTTAATTTCAATTTTAATTATTTTTATTTAAAGTTTTTTTACAGCAGTTTCGAGAAAAACTCAGTCCACCCATTTCTGCAGGGAAATATGACTAGTCTTTTCTCCTTAGTATACAGTTTTGTGCTGCATGAGGGCCTTGCTTTTGTTTTGAAGGCTGAAGGAGGGATCTACGCGAATGGTGGAACCCGAGTTCAGACCACTTCCAGATACAATCCTATCCTGGAAGAAGATGATGATGATCAAGTATGTACCTAACTTCTTCTGCGGAACGGCGAAGAAGAATTTTATCTAAAAATAAAATGAAAGATAGTCAGGTACCTCCTGAACGGGAGGTCAAATTTCACTGACCCTTGTGGAAACAAATTTGGGAACCTTTTGTGGAACTAATTTTACTTAAATGTTCTATTGAAAGCTTGAGGTAGTCTACTTTTATTTATCATTAATTTATTCCAATGATTTATGCAGTATTCTATCGAAAATCTGCGGTTTTTTGCCGTTTGTTATTGAAAACGGCAAATTTGTGCGAAAAAGTTGTCAATTTTTACTCCCCCATCCACCAATTAATTGTATGTCACATTTGGTAGTGCCAACTGTTTTGCATGTTTGTAGTGTGTAGTTCTGGTTTTGCCTGAATTAATCTTATTTTGAGTAATCAGTCAACTAATTAGCCATTTATAATTTGCCATGTTTACATAACAAGGCTACATAATTAATGCGGCATGCTCTCTGCTAACTGAGTAAGACTGTGCAAATTATACCCAAGAGCCCTAGAGCAAATGGACACCCACTACCTAGTCAAACGGGTTACGCACACTCGCTCTATGCTTACGTGCCAGAAAACACAAGCTTCGTGTTCCTTCAATTTGTGCCCGCTTCGACGTCCCGCGAAATTCTTTGAAGTAGATGTATTTCTTTTAATTTGCAAGGAGAGGGGGGTCAGCCTCAGGCAATGGAGTATAGTTTTTGCTCTGATGACAAAGAGCATGACTATTGGCATACTCTTATCTGTTATGTACTCCTGTATACACCCTCTAACCGTGATGCAGACAACTGACAGAAACTTAAGATAGTAATCAACTAAATAATTTATCATATATATATTTATTATTTTATTATTAGTTATTATAATTATAAAAAATATATCTAATTTATTTGTTTCAGACTTGGCTCTACGATCAGCGCTTTATCATATCCATAATAGTATTAAATGCAGTCTTGGCACTGGTATTCTATTATCTACTTCGAGTAAACAATCCGGATAGTGGAGATTAATTTGGAAATGCTCCCCTGAAAACCCCCCGCCCTTCAATATCCCAGATTATACGCCCCCTCGCTACCCTGGCCCGATTCTCACTTCTTGACCGGTTATGGTACAAATCCGCCCCCTAATTTCCACAACGCGCTTGTCTTGCCCAGTTGCAGCTTATTCCTCTGTTTTGTTTATGCTATCTTCCCCGAAGAAGTGTATTTGTTATACGGTCCCCCGTCTTTATCTTCCCAACACAATTCTGTCCTTGCTTTATGATATGCCCCCCCCACTTTGTTTGTTCGATAGTAATGAAGTAGTGTGGAAGATTTTAAATGGAATTCTAATAGGGATCTGTATTTTATTTTGTTGAATTAAAGATTAAACATATTTGTATTCTGTGCTAAAGTTTCTAACGAGCTTACTACAGAGATTTGCTGTAATAATATCCTTACAAGAAAATGTGGTTCTGGATTTTCATACTTAACCAGTCCATACATACAAACTTTTCCTTCATCCAAACCTCTGGTCCAGTCTTCGAAACAATTTCGTAATCGCACAACGGTTGAACGTCCACTCAAAAAAATCGAATTGATTTGCAAATGCGAACTGATTTTATTTCCGGAAATACTTTTAACAATCGCATAATATTGTTTTCAAGAACTTAATCACAAAAGACTTACCGGAAGATAGGACCTTTTAATCTAATGGTAGATGCTTGGCCTTTTCTTGCCACTGTTAAATTTGGGACTCGATGTTTCGCCCATCCTTTCCTATGGTCGTCTTCAGGCTGGTAGCCCTTAAGAGGGCTGTTGGGGAAAGAGGTGGTCGGGGATTTAATCCGGGACCGTACGCGCCACACTTGTGTAACATTACCACTATACTGCTCAGGGGACCCGACCATCCCGACCACCTCTTATCCTAACAACCCTCTTAAGGACAACCATCCTGACGACGCCCATAGGAAAAGATGGGCGAAACGTCGCGACCCAAAATTTAACAGCGCCCGTGGCAAGAAAAGACCAATCATCTACCATTAGATATGAAACGCCACGAAGAACATATAGATCAGATAGTTTTTGTTTGGATACAATTTTCCTTTTTAAACACAGTACATAATTTTTGAAATTTTCCATTCAGTTCGGTATTTTTCCAGTAATATAGGACACTCTGTAAATTTGGCTAATGGTTTGCAAAATAGAAATAGCAATATTTCTATGAAAAAACTGAGGTATTCCATCGTAATCGAAATTTGCTTTTACGAATGTATTCATAAACTGATAGTTCCGCAAATCTGACCATGCGCTCTTGCGCTTAAAAATAAGAAATGACAATTGTTACAATTCTTTGCTGCGCTATTGCGCACTCAACACTGAGCTGTTCAATGGGTAACATCCCACACTGGAAAGGGAACTTTGGCATTTTTGAACCAATGTTTAGCGATTTTCAATTGTCAGTAACAAGCACTGGTGCAAACTAAGGAACCTCGTCCAAACCAAAAGCGTACATTCATAGCAAAGTACGGTTTTTAAAGCGTAGAATAAATCGTATATTACTACCGTAGGTTGTATCTGTATGCAAGTTTTCCCTTTCTTAAATGAAGCTTAAGCTAGCCTTTTCTCAATTTGACAGCCACCTGCACATACACGTAAACGCAGTAACGTTTACAATAAGAGTACAGAAAAACGAGCTTATTGCGTATATTTACTTTCAAACCGTAATACGGCATGCTTCTAACAAACAAACAACGTTTGTAATATACGGTTCACATTTGGACGAGGTTCCTAATAGGCATGGGCACGGGTAGTCGGGTACCCGACGGGTACCCGGGTACCCGAAAGTTTTCGGGTACCCGGGTCCTGCTTCGGGTACCCGATATCCAGTTGAAACCGGAAAAAACCGGGTAAAACCGGATTAATCTGGATCAAGCAAAGAAATTTTTTGGCTCAGAAAATTTTTAACCACCGAAAATTTTTGGCTAAGAAGATTTATTACCACCGATGATTTTTTCAGTTTATTATAAAATTTAGTATATATTATAAAAAGATACTACAACAGAAAACGAAGTACTGGGAAAAGGAATTAGTCCTGGTATTTTTCAAACATTTTATAATTTTCTATTTTTAGATTTTAGATTTGTTTTTAAAATATTAAATTTACCTTGCTCTAATAATTTTTTCTTTCTTTAAATTCCTGTTAGAGCAATATGCTGAAATCGCTGAATTAATTAAATTAAAACTTAGAACAAAGCAAAAACAAAACAAACAAAACTGTTCGCATCAAATTAGTGACTTTTGCCACAGCTCTGCGTTGTTCTCTAAAGTGTAAGTAAAAAAATACGAATTACCATTAGGGATGGTGTCAATGGTGACTGAAATGATCTTGAAAGTTTAGTGATTCTATTTAATGCCACATGGTCAATTCCAACGTTGAAAAAATTTCTTCACTAGTGCCCAACGATCATTAAGTTTCAATTTTTGTTAACTTGAGCTGTTTCTAAGCTGAATTCTGAACTCAGAAAACGCTCCCAGATTGTTTGAATATTCATTTAACCAAATCTTGAGCATACGAGCATTTGGATGATTCATTGGTATGCGCACGCCTTTAGTGACTGAGAAAGTTTATCCAAGTTAAGGGAGACGGTTACTTCGTCTTTCTTCGGATACAGTGGAATCGTAATGACGATAAATGAATTTATTTCAAGGAATATTTAATAAATGTCTTGTAAACGTTTAACAAAAGTTTTAAAGGACTTGCACCTCTCATCACTTTTACGTTTAGTGAAGTTACTTCAAAAGCAAAAGGTCATTTTTAATAAAAATTAAAAACCAATGTTGTCCGTATCAGCATCAGCTTCTGATACGTGACAATACTGAAAGTCCCTATAATCCATTTTAAGTCTTTAAAACTTCTTTCAAATAACTTAAGAATGAAAATCTATCCAATCTAAGCTCAATGTGAATAAGGACCCCTGAAAAAATTTAAATTTCGAAATGGTCAAATCCGAAAAATGGGTTGAAAATTTCTCGGGTACCCGAAAGTGCTCGGGTACCCGGGTACCCGGGTAGTGTCGCAATTACCCGACATATGGCTTCGGGTAGTACCGGGTACCCGGGTCCAAATTTTCGGACCCGTGCCCATGCCTAGTTCCTATGCCACATGTACTAATCGTAGTAATGTAGCAAGGTAATCTCTCAACACTGCATGTTTGACTTCAGAAATCCCAGAATATCACATTACTGTTCAACATTAAAATCTTTTGCTTTGCATTCAAAATATCAGCTCTGCGACATTTTCTGGGCAGCTCTGCGACATTTTCTGGACCGTAAGGTTGCAGCAATGCTTCCACAGTTTCCAGTGTTGGCCTGTTTGTAATTTTCTATACAATTTGTGCGTTCTTTAGACCCTGGAACTTAAAGAACTACAGCTGCTTCGACGGCTTCTTTGAATCGACGTAGACAAAAATCATCAACATTGCAGCCTGAACTGGAAATGATTGACCATGACCATAAATTGTTATATTAAACCGTTTTGATTTGTTTTATAAAAATATTAACCCATTAACTAATGTTGAAAATAATGAACATAGTGATATAGTAGAAGCTCCAAATGTGCGTCTACCCCTAAAGTGCGTCAAAATTTTCTTTTAGACCGCCTAGCTTTCTTTATGTGGCAATACAGTAAGACATTTATACATCACTTTATTCAGTGAGACAAACTCTATCCGATGATATAAAAATAATCGCTATCACATGACCATGGCGGGAGGTTTTGATCTCCAAAGTATAGTAGGTCAGTGTTACCAAGAGTTTATAATACCAAGAGCAAGACAACTCTTCCCAATAGAATAAACTTGCAAGTTGCTCGAAACATTAAGGCCGAAATCTCGGGGGGGGGGGGCTTCTCAGCATATAAACATACAACGCTGACATTTTTTAAAAAACGGGCGTTTTCGACAACTTAAATACAATAACTTGAGCTAGGAAAATCGTACAGCAATAATTTTTATATCATTATGTTGCGTAGAACGAGATCTTTTTTTGTATTTTGTCTTTGGCTCAGCATCGTTGGGTTCTACAGGAGACCCGATAGATGCTGCTCTCCGCTGACAAGAAGGCAGAAAAGGAGCGCGGAGAAGCAAGGACAGAAAACAAGGCCCCCAAGCCAGACTGACATGCGGTTATTGGTAAGTCTCAGCAAAGCCGAAACAACCTCAGTCACCCTCAAGGCAGCCGCAGTCGTGCACCCGACTACTGCTGCCCCCCGCTTATCAACAGTGACTAGGATGGCGGAAACTTTGGGCTTGCTCGCTAAGCGTCGATAAAACCGGCTGCAGAAGTTCGGGACGAGCTCTCAGACAGGAAAGAAGAAAACTGCCTTGCATGTCTAGTTGAGATTGCATCTTCCGCTTCAACAATGTCACTGAAGTTGCGTCTGTTGCAATGGAACTGCAGAGGAATTTCCTTTACGGTCGTGATCCTAACCTACGATATAACCCAGACTTATCGCTACTGAAGCTGCCGGATCGGGTGACGTGGGAGATTCAAGAGAAAGACAGTATGAACTCTGACCACAAGAGTCTGCTGATTGATGTTAATTGAACGAGATGTTTTTAACGATATAAAATTATATAGTTCGGTTTAGTCAATCCCTCATAAATTCAGCAACAACGTAAGGCATTTCTAAGAAATGATGAAATTCCCAGAATTTTTGAGGAAAGGATGCTTTATTGCCGGTTTTGTAATAGATTACCAAAACCTAACTATGTAATTCTGATATCGTTAAAAAGATATCGTTCTACGCAATATAATGATATAAGAATTATTGCTGTACGGTTTTCCTAGTTCAAGTTATAGTATTTAATTTGTCGAAAACGCCCGTTTTTAAAAAATGTCAGCGTTGTAATGTTTACATGCTGAGAAGCCCCATTTTGGCCTTTCGAGCATCTTGCAAGCTTATTCTATTAGGAAGACTCTTGGTATTACAAAAGCATGTCCCAGAATTTTTGCTCATGTCCAAAATTAAGATTTTTGTTAACAATACGTACTATAACGGATCAATTTTGTTGTCTAAGCTATTATATTAATCCTCAACATCTGCTCTATTTTGTGATATATAGGGTGATTCAAATTATAAAGTTTTTGAATTTATTGAATTTTATAACATAATTTAGGCCTGAACCCCTAAAGTGCGTCAATCCAACTCTTGAAAGGACAAAAATACTAATGCAGTAGATGAAAGCTTGATTTTTGTTTGTTTTCTACTTGAAAATATTAATTTTATGATGGACGAAACCAAATTCCAACGTAATCGAAGAAAATCAAAGGTTATTGGAATTTTCAAATTTAAAATTTTCCACCTCAATTCCGAAATATCGAAGGCCTAGGGCACACAGGTTAGAGACCTCTTAACTGTTGAGTTCAAGCTTATATTTGTTGAAACTTGCTAAGACTAAATTACACATGCTGATTTCGATTTTGGACGTGAAACTTCTGAAAAATATCATGATTTTAGTAAAAAACTACAGGTGACGCACTTTAGGACTCTATGTGACGAACATTTGGACACTAGTGACGCACATTAGGATATAGTCCTTAAAGTGCGTCAACGCTAAATTTTAATTAATTAAAAAATCATAGATTGTTGTGTAACAAAATAGGTCGTAAAATCGATAAAACATCTTTAGAATATGTTATTTAACCATCAGAAAATGTTTCAGCTTTGTCCGATGATCACAGCTTTTAATAAAAATGAAGAAAGTCAAAAAGTCAAAATTGCACAAAAAAGGTGACGCACATATGGAGCTTCTACTATATATTACATATAGGAGGAAAGTAATTTATTAAACATCTACTTACTTACCTAAAAAATTGGTACCTGAATCACAGTGTGGAATATTCTCTTGAGTTTATCCAAAATTATACGAAAGTGTGTGCTATCTTTATGCAAATCAATCTAAATTACTCTGCTGTGTACGGTCCAAGGCCGTACATAGCTAATTCTTTTTCACTTCAATTTTGAGCGGAATTCCTTTCAGTCTGGATTCAAACTTTGTACAAGCCGGTGGTTTGGGCGGCTACGCTATTTTTCGCTTACTGCGTCAGACACTTGGGATTTTGGGTTGGGGGTTATCACCCCCACTTGGTTACTGAGTCAAGGTTTGTTTATGTGTTGTTGTCAAGTTTTATAAATTTTATTCGGTGCTTGCTCGCTTTCTTTTGTATCGTGTGGCTTGTGAAAGTTTATTTCGAGTTATGAAAATGTTAATTTGTAGTTGAAATCGTTGGAATCTTGTATTTTCTTTTATATAAAGTAAATCCGTGAAATTTAGGGCGTGTCGTTTATTTTAATTAGGTTAGCGATTAAGTAGGGATTGAATCAGACATATTACACACTCTACCGAACCTCCAATCTTTACTGCAATCAAATTACTTTACTGAATATTTTTATATTCTACAACAGCACGTTTAAGTAAACATCAAAAGACGCCGACAAATATTAGTTAAGCTAGGTTAGACGCGGGTAAAGTTAGCAAATGAACACCAAAGGCTGCCGCAATCTGGGCAGATGTGAATGTTTCGCTTAGAACATTGCAAAGATAGAAGGATGGTCAAATGTCAGTTGGATGGCTAATATACACACCATTTACTTTAAGCAAGAGTACAGTACTTTAAGGTATGTAAGTGCATGATTACTTTTGGTACATATCTTTCTGTTTATTTGTTTTTTAGCAACATTATTAAGTAGGTCATTATTTTTACAAAAC